>JACJUY010002370.1:30491-55878 GCA_014220935.1 Platorchestia sp. MABIK | reverse complement strand
TGACTTGTGGCATACTCGCTAACCTTTACTTTCTTATTCTAGTCCTAAAATTTAATTCCGCAAAAATAGAAGTGCATTGCGATTATAAATTCTACTCAGTAAAATAGGTTATCGTGTAAATATATTGTTTCGCATTCATGTAACCGAAGCTTCTGTGTTCAGCTAAAGTGGAAATACATTTAAAAAAAGTGTCATTACTCAAACGTGATTTCGTGCTCAAATTTTCCATAGCAAATTCTCTACAAACTTCAGACACCCTGAAGAACGACGATCTAGTTCCTGCAATTTCGCTCTCTGTTGTTTCCGTTCTGAAGAGACGATGTCCATGGTTTACAGAATTGACTCGACGACCTCTTCCTCGTTTTCGCTGAATTTCTCCATCATTTACTATGCTTTTTCCGTAGCATCTTGTTATGGCTTCATACAAGCGTCAATGCTGGTCACTTATTTGCAGGAAGAAGTGCAATTATTCCGATCATAGAACTTCCTAAAATTTCGCATATCACATTAACCGCACGATTTCGTTCTGTTAGATGGATCATAGTTTCGATTCAAATAACCACTCAACCATGTTACATGCAATGCGTTATCGCTTGTTTCCTAGACGCTTTTTCAACCTCACTTTTCAACGTTGGATTGTTCATTCAAGTAATTCGTAGATCAGGCGAAATTGGCTTTTTATGAACTCGCGTTAATCCACTGATGAACAAGAGACGATGCTTAGATCAATCCGATGTAATACACATAAATCCGAGATGATGTCCTGAAGAATTCGAGATAATATCCTGAACAGTCCGTGTTGACATTCCATTCTGTCGACATCAATTTCAGTTAGATGCGAGATGACGTTCATCTTTGTCAAAATAAATTGTTCTATTTTATACGAGAAATCCGAGGGTTAATGTTTTTCGATAATCGGCCGTCTCATTCGAATTACATCCGACGCTATCTCTTAATCTTCTATTTCACATGTTGATAAAGATGCCGAAAATCTAGCTTCAGTATCCAAATGTGAGTGTTTACCTAATTAGTAACTTTACAGAAAATTGCATTCGCGTTTCAGAAAGCCCTGCTGAGCATTAATGTTACGACGCAAGATTCACATTACTAAAATTATATTTTAATGCACAATCATATAAAAGCATTTTTGAACGCTAGTACTTCATGGCGACCTCCCTAAATCATCGGAATAAGTTTTCATTTTCTGCTTCCGTCCTTAAAGTTGACACTTCGTTTCTGATTTATCGAGGTCTCGAAAACTTTTCGTCTTCTGCGTTTTCTCGTGATCTACAGACGTAGGCGGCAGCCCGCAGCTGTTCGACCAGGACCCTAAACCAATTAGTCTGCGTGCTCCCAGCATTCGTTTGCGACATGAGCTCAAATTTTCAGCTGTTCGTCCGTAGTCGCCGTTCTTTCAAAGTACCTTGAATTTATCATATTTTCAAATACTTCCAACACAAATTCGATGTCTCACCTATGTTGTATCATTGCAATTTGCCCTTCGTTCTTGTAAATGTCGTCTGTATGGCACGCAATGGTTTCTCAACTGACTGTAGTTTCGCTTGCTACGCATGCGATTAGTATTAATGTCATTTCTGTGCTGAAAGAATTTCTACTCTAACCTACTGAAAAAAAATTAATTCCTTAAGTCTGAAGAAGTGAAACGCACAAAAGTCTACAGAATAAAGCCAGATCTACTCCTTCAAGAAAATCGTATTCTACGATATTCCTTGAGAGCGAGAGAAGGACGCCAACTCAGACAAATTCGACACTACAGCAAAAAAAAGAAAACGTTACTCTCAATCTAATGCAACACATATTTTACCCTGGTGAAGAAAGGTCCGCCATTAAAAATAAAGACCACTAAGCGCAACCAACTACTCCTGTAAAGAAACATTAAATTAACTTAATTTAAAATTTATTTTCTTCCCATGGCAAAGATGGAAATGAAATAGTCAGTATAGAATAAGATTAGCTCCCTTGCATACGCATCTCGTATTTAACAAGACCTCCTGCGAGCGAAAATTAAGGTTTACATGAAGCTAGAAACATACTCCAAATGAAGAACACATCTCACTCTTGCGAGTGAAAATTAAAGTAACACACTGCTAGAAAACACTCCTACTGACAATACATTTATATAAAATTAAAACATAGGAAAAAGAACACATATAAAGCTGAACGCAAAACTCATCCCACAAACTTATGGAGATGCTTTTGCCGACGGTTCACCTACACCTCGAACGCAAATTATATATCCGCTGAGTGACAGACGCAGCTCGCTCATTCACGACGGTTTCCGTCATGTCTTCCTCCTCGCTGTCGATGGTTTCAGTTTCTGGCTCAGCTGCGGCATCATGGTTGCAGGGGTACGCTTCACCTCTCAGGTGAAGGTGTGCGACCTTCAATCTGTCTAGGTGCACTCTTTCCTTGCGGTTACTATAGAGCGCCTTAATCGTGGCATTCGTTTCTCCTTTTTCTGTTATTCGGTAGGGACTAACACAGTCTGTAGGCCAGGCATTTGCAACTTCAGCCCTTCCCATTGGATTGTGCAATAATACAATATCGCTAACTTGCCCCTGGCTGTTCTTCACTCTTCGCTCTTTTAACTGCACAGATTTGTCGTGTGCTGCTTTAGATTTTGCCTTCACAATGTTGAACGCCTTGTGGAGTCGTGAGCTCACCTCAGCACTGTAATTTTCACTTAGAGAGTAATCTATGCGAGGGGTTTTTAACCAGTCAATAATAGGAATTTCGGCATCCCTGCCAAAGAACAAGTAGTACGGAATTTCTTCAATAACACTCTGATAGCTGGTGTTTAAAGCTAAGCATGTCCAAGGCAAAGCATCATGCCACGATGGTTGACCGCTGGCTGCGAGATGAGACAGAACTGTTTTGATATTCCTATTTTGACGCTCCGTCATCCCATTTGATTGGGGATGATACGCATAGGTGTTGTGATATTTAATCTGTAATATTTCGCACACGCTACGGAATAATGCTGATGTGAACTCTGTGCCTCTGTCTGAGATGAGCGTTTTCGCAGGACCATACGTTGTTACGAATTTAGCTAACGCTCGAGTTACTTCCTCCGTCGTCTTGCTTCTGAGTGGGAATGGTGCAACATATCGGCTGAAGTGATCCACCACGGTCAGGATGTATTTATGGCCTTCATTCAAAACTGGCATTTCAATTAGATCAACTTTTACTCTGTCCAGTGGCTTGTCAATTTCGGGGAATGAACCCATGCTAACACAAATGTGGTTGTTTATCTTACGCTTTTGATACTGCATACAGGAATCGATGTATTTGTTCACATCTCTGGCCATATTTATCCAGTAACCGTATACCAGCACTCGCTTCCCAGTTTTCGCACGGCCTAGATGCGCTCCTATGGTGCTATCATGCGCTAATGCTAATGTTATCGCTGCTTCTCTCAGAGTGTCAGGAACAACTATCAATTGCCTTGTTCAATTAGGCTTTCTTTGCGCTTTTCTGTAATACAATATTCCTCCTTCAGCTAAAATTTTGGAGTTAAGAGCGAGACTTGGTGCCGCTCCTGTTTTGTCACTCTCAAGGTAATTTAGTACTCTACCCCAGGTCGGATCTCTCAACTGTTCTGCGCGCACATTTTCTATCTGCAAGCTGATTTCCGCCTGTTTCACACAGGGTGCATCATCCAACATCGACGTGAAGAACAGTGTCCTAGGAGCTTCGTTGTCCTCCTTTTCTTCGTTTCGTCCGCAATGTTTCTCGACAGTGCGTCTGGCACAACATTCTGAGCTCCGGGCCGGTAAACGACATCAAAATCATACTGAAAGAGCGTCAAGGCCCACCTCATAATTCTATTGTTCCTTGTGTTTTTACCTTTGAACAAATATTTAAGTGCCGTGTGATCCGTTATTACAACAAATTTATAACCGTACAAATAAGGTGAAAAATGATGTACTGCGGCTACGACTGCTAGTCCTTCACGTTCCGTGATTGAGTAACGTCTTTCTGCATCGTTGAATCGCTTGCTAAAATATCCAATTGGCTGCTCTTTGCCCTCACACTTTTGATTCAACACTGCACCACAGCCGTCATTTGATGCGTCACAACTCAAATAATAGGTTTCGTGAGGGGACGGTTTTTTCAAGACTGGAGCTTCAATCATCAGCTGTTTAAGTTTGCAGAAGGTTTGCTCATGTTCTTCACTGCACTTGAATTTTTTACCCTTCTTGGTGAGCGCGTTAAGGGGAGCAGCTGTGGTTGCGAAGTTCGGGATAAATCTCCGATAGAAATTGAGCGCAGCCACGAATGAGCGCACCTTTCGGGCCGTTGTAGGTCTCGGATAATTTTGCAATGCTTCGACATTTCTGGGGTTCGGGATTAATCCCTCACGACTGATGAAGCATCCTAGATATTTTACTTGCTTCTGAGCAAATTTACACATGTCTAAGCCAATTTTTACTCCAGCATTCTGAAATTCGTGCAACACTTCTCTCAAATTCTTTAGATGACTGTCGAAGGTCAGGGAACTGACACACACATCATGTAAATAGATTGCAGCAAATTTTCCAAGCTGCTTTTTGAGGACGTGGCAAATTACTCTCTGGTACACGGACGTGGAACATTTCAGTCCCATCGGGAGCCTAGCGAATTCAAAGTTTCCTTGCTTAGTTTGGAACGCAGTGTATTGCTTGCTTTCCTCATCCAATTCAATTTGATGGAAGGCAGATTTTGCGTCGACAATGGAATAAAATTCCTTGCCAGCCACTTCTTCCAACGTTTCCACAATGTTTGGAATGGGATAATGTTCATTCACTACGTGCATGTTCACGGCTCTCAAATCAAGGCATACTCTGTGACCTCCCCCAGGTTTCTTTACAAGCACTAGGGGATTTTTCCACACGCTGGTGCTTTCTTGCACAATTCCGCTCTATACCATCTCCGAGACCTTTTTATCAATTATTTCTTGACTGGTGTACGGAATTCGCCATCCTCTTGTTTGAATGGGCCTGTAATCACTCAACAAAATTTTGTATTTTACACCTTTAACGTGACCAATGTCCATTTCATGTGCACTGATTGTCTGATGATATTCCTTGAGCAGGTTTCGGACTTGCTACTTTTTTTCATCATCCAAGTGACTGAGATCAAGCTCATCAATTTGCTGAAACTGCTTTTCTCTGCGGAGATTTTCTGTCTCGTTTTTCGCATCATTGTGTTCTTCTGCAGTGAAACTCTCATCCGCGGTCTCATAGCATGTTGCAATTATTGCTCCTTCAGTCAGAGCAATTTCTTCGGCAAAGGGGTTAAGCACGGGCATTAGAACATACCCATTTTGCACCTTAGCTGCGGTGGCTCCTACATACGGTGCCCACTTAATTCTAGGCTCTAAAATTACTTCCTTGCCGTCAAACTTCACATCTGCCCGACATTTTACCATCGTTTGTGTGCAAGGTTTCACTGTGATATCTTCTGTGAGAATTATCAATGTCTCCTGCCGCGTCACACACAAAATCTTTGGAGATGTCGGTCCTGGCACAGAGAACGTGTTCACATACGTGCCAACCAAAGATGCCCTTCGTTTTCCGAAGTCTTCTTTTGCATCGACCTTGTTCGTCACTTCTACTCCTATTAGCAGGTCTCCCGGAAATGCATTCTCCGGCACTACAAAACATCTTTGCACTAATTTTTGACCGTTAACTTTTATTGACACATTTATTTTCCCAAGCACCGGCACAGGCTCTTCTCCAATTGTTTTCAAAGCGGTCGATGTTCCCTATACACTGGCATTTTTGATTCCCAGAACTACACGCTTTTTCACCAAGCATATATTCGCTCCCGTGTCAAGAAGTGCGGTTACAGGTGTGCCATTTACATGGAGTATGATGCTGGGATTTATCAGTGGTGCTTACGGCCTCCTGTTCCGTTTTTTAGCGGAGGTCCTGCGAAATGTTGCTCACTACAGTTAGCTCAAATGTGCCCGAACTTCCCGCAATTGAAACACGGCGGCAGCACTGTTCTGCACTGAGCTAGGTCCACGGCAGGTGAAGGTGGTTCTTCTTGCTGCTGCTGTGGTGCCCTAACTTGGTTATTTTGGTAATAATGGTTCCTCAGGCTGCCTCCTCCTCTCCAGAGTGGTGCTTCGTCATAGCCTCTTCGTTGATATGGAGAGTGCCGTGCATGTCTGTTTATTCCACTCCATTGTGATGCTTCATTATTGCCTCTTTGCTGATATGAAGAGTGCCGCATCGTGTGCCCGACACGCGTAACCTCCTGCTGATGCCTTCTTTCGCTATGCTCAGGTCTCTCTCTCTCAGCTACCCTTCTTTCTGTAGTTTGTCCTGGTACTGGTAGCACTCGTCGATTTTAGACCTCTACTGCAATGTCCCTCAATTCTTGAACTGTTGTAGGCCGCGCATCACTTCGAAACATCCTCGTAATGTCTGACCTCAACCCCAGCCAAATTAGATCAACTACAACTAGCTCCGAGTTTTCGATGTAATTCGCCTTGTTTAGCGTCTCAATACGAGTCACGTACTCAGTGACCCCTTCTCTTGCCGCCTTCTTCTTGGGGATAATCTCAAACATCGACTGAGTAGGATGTTCAACCTGATCTGCGTATGAACGCAGCCATTCCTCTGCTTCTCGCAAATTCGTTAGCGCATGTATTTTTTTATTGCACACTTCTGCCTCTTTTTGATCCAGGCAGAGGAAGAAGGCGCGGACCTGTTCGCTATTGTTCAGGTGACCGGTAAGGAACTTCAGCCGTGCTAAATGATTTCCAACATTATCACCCTTTCTGAATTTGGCTCCCATAGCGCTAACACTACTGGTCACAACTGGCATATTGATTTCCTCAGGTTGAGGTGGTGCCGCCGCCTCCTCTTCCCGGGCATTGTTTCTCCTTGCTCTTCCAGGCATGATGATGGTCTTTTTTGAAACGAATTCACGAATAAAAATTCACGAACAATTACTCGCCGTTCACGCGGGGCACTTGTGAAAATTATCAAGCTTACTCACAGTGAGACTTAAACTTCACATTACCTCAATTGTTCAATAACACCATAGTTTTTACTCCGCTGTAATTTTTTCAGTTATAAACACTTCAATGTTCTACATCTATATTTTGTCACAATTATTTGGCACAACGCAATTTCCGATTATTATAGCACTTCACGTGTCATGAATCCTACCTAAGTTTCACTCTCGTTGATGCATGAAATACACAAGAACAAAATAATGCAATATGGCTATTACACTAACACAGCCCCCAAAATACGATCTGATTGATCTTGCCAAATTTCGTTGTCACGAGACCTGTGCGGTCCTGCCCCCTCATTAACTTACATTAACAAGGAGACCGGGTTCTCGGAAATTGAGGAATTGGCTTACCTCCATGAAATCATGAAATACACAAAAATACAGGCAAACAAAATACACGAATAACTGAATTAAAAAAAATACGTCACATATACTAAAAACAAAGATGGTACTCACCGATGTGAAGGGATACCACTTACACTCGCGCGGTTCTATGCGCACCTGGGACGATGAGGGTTGCCGTTCCCGACATTAGGTATACTATACACCATGTAAATTTAACACAATTTTATGATTTACGGCAGTGAGTCATCCAATACATTTTGGCAGATAACACACAATGGATATATTATAAATGATGTTGCGATATCAATACCTCACCTCTACTACCCTTTGCAACACGCTAACCCCACTAACGGAATTGAATGGCCGGCCAGCCCTCTTTACGATAGCTACACTCTTAAACATGATAAAATAAAACCTATCTTATCATTACGTTTCCAACAGCACAGGACACGGTCAAGCTTCAATTCACACGTGCATTCTCAAGTGCAGCTTCAGTTCAAATTCGCTGAGCTATTCACAGATCAGAAAATGTTTTCGAACGGTCTTCACAATTTCATGTTGGTTCTCCTTATGTAGGAACAGAACCAAAGGCGATGATTTTCTTATGGAGAACAGTCAAGATAAAATCCGCTCTCCCCTCTACGGATTACAGAATTCACCCATTATTTCTTTTGCCCAAGTTATACCCACTTCCCATATATAAATCTTTACTTCAATGAATGTCATCAACTTCATATATCACTTATTTCAAAAAACATCTCTTGTAGAAAAAGAAACTAACTCTTACCCGCCCAATCGACGTGTACTCTTTATTTCTCTGATTTAATGTCATGACCACGTAGGTCTTGACTTCTCTTCTCTGCAAAGGAAAAGATATCTAAATTAAATTCAGATAAGTATGAATACACTTCGACGCACGCTATTTGTTTTCACGTATTTTCAGAGTGTATTTTTCAGTATGACTCCATTTTCACCACCTCCCATATGTGACAAAAGCACGTACTTTCCCCGAGGGTTCTCGACGCTATACTGAACTCAGATAAGCTGCCCTTGAGTGTGCTTGAAGGCTGTTCTTTCATTCCAAACCCCTCCTTCTCAGTTGAATTGGCTGTTTATTGGCGGTTCTCCATTTCGAAAATCTCTCCTAGGGTACTCTGACCCTTCCATTGGCTGTGAGCCCTCTGAGGCGAACGTATAGCCAACTCCGCCCTTTTTTAAGAAAACACTGAAGACCTTTCTTCGTGAATTTCCACTCTAAATCTTTTTCCTCTGTTGTTGTTCAAGGCTGAGTGGTAGGCCTCCTGCTGTGTCGACATCTTGTCGCTCCGACCGTTGTGCGTTCTCAGACTCTCAAGTGTTGGGCCACAAATCTCTGTCAACCCTTGTGGCTAGGCTCCTACAACCGTGGTCAAGAACTCTCTTGTCCAAGCCTACCCAAAATGCTTACACACAAAATCCTTGCTAAGCACATCAACGCGAACTCCGACACATGTGAAACACAAGCCCCCAGGCACACAACATGACGCGACCCGTCTATACTGTTGGAATACGTAAATTTTTATTTGCGCTAAGATACTAACGATGCTTACTAAAGTCGTACAATACCCCACAAAAATGTGCAAAATACAAAAAAAACACATATCTGATAAAAATGCCCAAAATTAAGCTGTTTCCTAACATTGTCTTGTTGGAAGGTCCATTCACATTTCAATTTTTACGAACGAGCTGAACATATGTTGTTCTTCCAATGTTTTGCGATATTTCCTGCCATTTATGGTTCCTTCAATGATGTGAGGTTTACCTACCCCTGCTGAGCTGAAAATTCCTCACACCATGATTGAGCCACCTCCAAACGTAAGAGTGGGTATGGCGCATTTTGGTTTATACTCGTCGTTTTGTTGTATCCAAACATGTTTCTCAACTGACAACATGTTTCTTAACTGCGCTGTTTCTCTCAAATAGTTCGATTTTGGTTTCATCTGACCACAGTATTGAGTTCCAAAACGCTGCTTGCTTGTTCAAATGGTGACGTTTCTGTAGAAGAGGTGTCCTTCGAGGGGTGCGGGAGCGAAAACCTGCAAGGCGTGGTGCCCTGCTGATCGTGTGTTTGTTGGCTTCGATCACAGTTGCCTTGAGATCATCCTACAATCAATTCTTCACGAGTAGTCGTAGGCCTCTGTGCTAAAATTCGGACCAATTTTCGAACAGCACGACTGTTAATCTTCCGTGGACGGCTAGCTCGAGGCTTGATGAGAGTCGTATTCCGGCATTTCCACTTACGCATTATGGTTCCAACCGAGGCTATAGGAACACTCATTTGTGCACATATCTTCAAAGATTCCAAACCTTCATTATGGAGCTCTACAATGTGTTCGCAAAGGTCTTAGCTGATGTTTTTATTCCTAACCATGCTTACGACCTTTCAGATCGAGTGCTGCTACACCAATAACACGTTTTTAGAAATGAATGCTGACGAAAGTTCGGTTACTAAACAGTAGAATCTATTGGAACATTCTAGAATAATTCTACAATAATTTTATTGTATTATATTGAGAAAAAAAACGGAAATTGGAAACTTTTGTTCTGACATCTATTATACATGCTCCTACATTTTTTTCTCTCTAAACATTATGGGCTTTAGGCATGTTATAAACCTTTTTATACTATTGTTTATATATTGTCCAATTTTTGTAATTGTACGCACGTGGTAAGAAATGTGGAATCTGGCGATTTAACCAAGATGTTGCAATTTTACCTCCTCACTGCAAATTTGTTTGTGTGTATACAGAAGCTAGAACAGGAACCTTTCGAGCTAGAACAAATCTGAGGTCAGACTAGAAATCAGCGCACAAAATTTATAAGTATTCTCAAGTAGCAGAGGCAAAGTTAGAATTTGTTGGTAAGTGTTATGCATTTTCGCTCATTGTGCGCAACCCCAACCACATGCGCTTCGGAGGCTTTATAAGCCTCTGGCATCTGAGGCATGTCGCTTTCGACTGCGTACCTTCATCAAGTAAACACCTCCAAAATGTCTCCGAGTTTTCCTCAACATCCAACTCGTCGCCACGACCGTCTATATGGTGGCCAGTAATAAGACAGACCCACAACAGAATTTCATCGTCTGAAGAGTATTAACAACATCGTGCCGATGACTGGCAGCAACGGAGACAGCAGGATTCGCCAACTTCATCCTTCAGTTTTGAGGATAGGATTTAAAATCCCACATACAGCGCTCCTCGAGAACTACGTACACTGGTCAACGTGGATTGATACCTGTTATTCCTTCCAAACTGAAGTCCTCGTATACGAAACCGGAGAAGACATCGAAGTGGTCCTAGAACTAAAATTTGGAGCCACACCCAGCAACAGCAATCTACAGTAACTACAACTACGTCGTCATCTACCCTACAGTCATCCCAGAGGGCGTCAACAGCAACGAGCGACTGCAGCTCCTTCATTCAACCCGTGGAAGCTAAGTAAATAATAGATGCAAACATGCAGTGAATTGAATCGCAGTAGCGCAGTTGCTGTGTAGCTCGTGCAGAGAGGGAGGAATTTTTTTAGGTCTGCGAGACGCAGCATATTTTTTACATATTGCATGCTTTTTTTTGCATTTTGACTCAAGGCCTCGACATTGCTCTAGAGCATGCATTAGGCACCACGACAATGCAAACGCTGAGAAAGCAGTAGCATATAGCTGCAGTGGAAGATAGCTAAAGCGTTTGAAAGTGAGTGATATTCTCTTTTCATGTGTGTTGCCTTGAATAATTTTTGTTACTATTGGTAATTATTGATGTATTTCTAGGTTGTGTAACATTAATCTTCGGGCAAATATTGATTTTTAGTGTTAGGATTATGTAAAAATTGTTCCCTTTTGCAAAAAATGATTTCTAAGTGTTAAGATTGAGTAAACTTGGTTGAAACTATTTGTCTGATACGTCGTCAGACTCTGACGAAGTTGTCCGCTCAACAGTGATTAAAACTAGAAGAGGTAGGATTAGTGTGCCTAGATTTCGTGCAAAAAGTAACACAACGACAGAACCCGCAACTAGCGCGGCGGCAGCGCCAAACACTAGTACGCAGAGCACACTATTTGCGCAGCAAGTGGCAGCAAGCATGCCTAGATCAGGAACGATCCTGTCGAATGCGGAGTTACCACTATTTAGGGGGTGAAGACGTAGAGAAGACCCCGATTTTCTGGACAACAAAACGTTCAAAACGCACATTAGTAATTTGCGCGCTTACATGACCCTGCTATCTGATGTGAATTCAGAGAGTGCAAAGAAGGAGCTGTTAGTGCGCTCAGCTCATAAGCAGGTAGGAGATTTTAATTCAATAGTAACCAAGTTGGTCAAGTCCGACCTTCATTACTCTTTTGAAGATGTCGTAAAAATTTTGGACGACATTTACGTAGTTAAGGGCGAAAAGTCGATCCATGCATTGGCATGCGATCTAAACCAGTTACGTTTCGTCAGAAATGAAGCCCTCGCGGCCCAGTTGGTAACCGCGTTCTCTGAAATCAGAAATCTTTCAGAGCACTAACTGAATTCCGCATCAATAGCTTGGGAAAAACATTCCTTTTTTAGGACTAGTGCGGCTCAAGCCGAATTAAAGCGTTTTGTAGGAAATAGCATAGACTTAAGTCTAGCCATTACGGTACTAGCGCCCTTGCTAGATGAAACATTTACAAAAAAGTAGTTCGAGACATCATTCAATACATCAGAGGAACTGTTGGCCCGAATGGTATCATCCGTCCGAAATCATCCGGACAACAAACCATTAATAGCAAGTCAATACGACAGAGAAACTTTCGTCGCAGATGTTGCCGAATCAGAAGACCATTCTGACGACCAAGAATCCCCTCAAGAAAGTGAAATTTTCTACGGAAATTTCCAGAGAAATCGTTACCCGCGGTGAAGGTCATTTCCCCGACCTTGGCTGAGAAATCCTAGAGTAGCAAGAAGTGCTAGTGGCTATATAGGTGATAAAAGGATAGGATCCTTGGAATGTACCACTTTGCGGGCTGAAAGCTCGAGTCATGCGCCAGTGCACTTTGCAGCTCGAGCGAGAGGCTCTCCGTTCTGCAGTTCATGCAACGTTTCAGGACATGTAACCGCCAACTGTCGATTATCTCACGGAGGTCTGAGCAAACCAAGAGTATCCTTTGTCCCCTGCTTTGCTTGCGGCGGAGAGCATGTAGTTCGAAACTGTAGGGCATCGGAAAATGAAGTCAAGCAATATAAAGCCTACTTGCGCAGGTATAGTGCCAATAGAGGCGTAAACCGCCGTGGTAAGCACGAGGTGCACTATGCTGAGGATTACGAAGGAGACCCCAGAAATTTTTTAGAGGAAAAGTAGAAGATGAAGGTAGGAACGAATCGAAGCCCGGGAGTCACCACAAAACTCTCGTTAACCCTAAAGTTGTGGTCGGGACAGATCCAGATATTTAGATGACCAAGTGTAATCATGAGTGTAATTAAAGTGAACCATATATTGATTCATAATTTAAATGCAGAAATAGGTTTGAATTGTTGCAAGATGAGGAAATGACCAAGAATATCCCAAAAGAAAAAGTAGTTGAGAGTTATTTTAACACTACAGTTGTAGGAGCTGGACACCTTAGAAAAGAAGGCACAGATCTTGTTACGTTCAGAAAATCCAGTAAGTCCACAATTATCCTTTCTAATAAAGATAATTATTTACACGCGCTGCTAGATAGTGGTAGCGAAAAATGCCTCGTTAGTTACAGTAACATCAAATTCCCTGAGAGAGTTAAAATCGAGTCTTTTGAGCGTCAGAGGAATTAACGCTAAAACAAATGTTAGCAATGAAGTTGAACTAAATATCTCTATAACTGGTACTGACAAAGTACTTAAGACTAGTACTTTAGTTTTCAAGGATGCTAAATTCAAGTATGATTTAATTTTGGGAAGAGATGTCCTGAATAACGCAAGTGATCAATTTTAAAGATTATTCAATGATCTGGGAGGGAATGAAAATTCCCTTCAACGATTTAGAAAGCAGGCCAACGATGAGTAGAGAAGCCATGTTAATGGATATTATAAACAGCGACTGTTTGCTATCTGAAGTAATTATCTGTGCTAAGAGGAGCACCAGATGCCGGGGCATAAGAAGTTGCCGCGAGACAAAAAAAGAGGCTGCAAGTAAAGGCGGATATCGAAACGCGAAAATCGACCGCGCGGCTGTGCAGCCAGAGTTAAAATAGCATAAGCCACTAGTGGTTCACAGTGATGCTATAGAAGTACCTAGCAGCTGTGTCAAGTTAAAACACGGGTTTGTGAAAAAAGCTCAACCCGGTGAATATGTAATCGTAAAAAGAAAGCTAGAAAGGGTATCCTAATGGCAGAAGCAATAGTAGCTATCAAAGAAGATGGTCATGTACCATTAATGCTACTAAACCCAACAGACGACGCTATTCACTTCGGTGAAAATGCCATGTTTTGTAACGTGGAATTATTAAGCCATAAAGAAGTAGAAGCTGAGTTCTATTTCACGAATGTACAGGAAGCGCTCATAGAAGCCAATCAAATTGATATGACCCCTGAGGTTACGTCGGATTCACTTAAAAGTCATCTCAAGTAATGGCGGAAAGAAGACCATAGCTACTGATAAACTTGAGTCGAAGGTTGACAACCGTGGTAAAAATCGTGAGTTCCCTGGTAGGGAGGAACTAGGAATCGATGCACAAGTCGAAAGTGTATCTAATGTACAAACGGACGTACGCCGTCCTTTACCACTTAATATCTCATGTGACGTAACTGACGAAAAACTAACTTTGCTTAGTCTGTTAAACAATTTCCGAGACGTGATCACGTTAGAAGGCCAAACCAAATTGTGATTAAACAAGACGCACCAGTTTTAAATATACCACCATTTCGCATCCCTCATAAATATCAGGAAGATTTGGCCAAAGTCAACCAAGAGATGCTTTCCCAGGGCATTTTTGAGAATTCAATGTCGGATTATAATTTTCCAGTTATTGTAGTTGAAAAAAAGAATGGTGAGATTCGCCCTGTAATTGATTTCAGATCACTCAATAGCATTGTGGTAAAGGAATCATATCCTATACCTCGTATTGATAAAATTCTGGCTGTCACTAGACACAAGGGCTCTGCCCCCACATTAATTTACATTAACAAGGAGACCGGATTCTCGGAGATGAAGAATTGGCATCCCTCCATGAAATCATGATATACACAAAAATTCAGGCAAACCAAAAAAAACACGAATAATTAAATTAAAAAAAAACACGTTACAAATACTAAAAAAAGGACGGTACTCACCGATGTGCAGGAACCCACTTACGCAGCGCGTTTTTCTGTGCGCGCCTGAATTGATGGGAGGCCTTTCACGTGTAGAGGTATTATTACTACAGATGTCAACGGAGAAATTTTATGCTCACGGCAATACATAATACCTTGACAAACTACCCTTCACAAAATACTAACACGACTAACAGAATTGCAAACAAAATACGAGCGTAATAGCCTCATGACAATACTACCCTAACGATGTCGATTGGCCAATCCTCTACGCATCAACTGAATCAAGCACATGACATAAAATGCAACCTATTTTATGATTACGTTTCCAAAGCACAGGACACGGTCATAGCTTCCATTCACACGTGCATTCTCAAGTGCAGCTTCAGTTCAAATTCCTTGAGCTATTCATAGATCAGCAAATGTCTTTCGAACTCTATTCACAGCTTCATGTAGGTTCCCCTTATGTAGAAATGGAACCAAAGACGATGATTTTCTATGGAGAACTGCAAAGGAGCCGCCCTCCTGCAAAGATTACAAAATGTTACCCATTACTTTGATTGAAAAAATGTGCTCATTTAAACATTTAGTGTTTACTTTAAATGACATTAACTTTTCATCACATTTATTTCAAAAGCACCTCTTGCACAACTAGAACTAACTCTCACCCGCCCAACGACGTTTAATCTTTATTTCTCTGATTTAATGTCTCGACCACGAAGGTCTTGTGTGAGACTTCTCTTCTCTGCAATGGAAAAAGATATTTAAATTAAATTCTAACCAGTACAATTACACTGCGACGCACACTAAATGTTTATACGTATTTTCAGAGTGTGATATTTTTCAGTGAACACTTAGTACCAACGCACCTTCTTGAATTTGGCCCCCATAGCTCCAACACAACTAGTAACCACTGGCATATTGATTTCCTCAGGCTGAGGTGGTGCCGCTGCCTCCTCTTCCCGGTCATTGTTTCTGCTCGCTCTTCCAGGCATGATGTTGATCTTCTTTAAAACGAATTCACGAATAATAATTCACGAATAATTCACGAACAATAATAACGCCATCTCCGACTATTATAGGACTTCACATGTCATGAATCCTTTCTAAATTTCACTTTCGTTGGTGTATGAAATACACAAGAACAAAATAATACAATATGGCTATTACACTAACAAATACCCCTAAATACGATCGGATTGATCTTGCCATGGCCACATTAGGTGGTAATAGCATATTTTCAAGTCTGGACCTTAGGTCCGCTTTCCATCAAGTCGAATTGGATCAGGAAAGTCGAAAATATACTGACTTTTGTTTTAGCTATCAAAAATTTCAATTCCGTAGGATACCATTTGGTCTTACTTCAAGCCCAAGCGTTTTCCAAAGAGTCATGTCATCTGTACTGGCACCTATTCTAGGCCGCCTCTTTTTCGTAGTTTTAGATGATATCTTGATCTACTCTAAATCAGTAAAACAACACCTGTCTGATACACGAGCTGTCCTTACGACGCTCAGAATGGCCAATTTATCCAATAAACTCGAAAAATGTGATTATCTGAAAAGTAAAATAGAACACCTAGGCCTTATTATCTCTGCCGATGGAATACGGTGCAAGCATTCTGAAAAGTTGCAAAATTGTCCCGCGCCAAGAAACGAAAGAAGTTGCAGCAATTCCTTGGCATGGCAAATTATTTCCTTAATTTCATCAGCCAGTTTGCAGCAATTGCAAATCCCTGGTAAAATTTGCTAAAGAAAAACACTACGTTTGACTGGAGTAATGACTGTCAGAGAAGTTTTGAACTCATTAAATCTGCTCTGACTTCCGACCCTGTTTTAAGACATCCTGACTACACGAAGCCTTTCCATATTTTCACAGACGCCTCAAATTTAGCCATAGGATCAGTACTCATGCAAGCTGAGGATTCAGATGTAAAATTATTGCGTCCCATTGCTTATATTAGTAAAAGTCTAAACTCAAGCCAGAAAAGATACAGCACAACCAAGAAAGAATTCTTTGCCAAATACCAGGCTCTTAAGGCATTTAAATACCTAATTATTGGATACCCAATAATTGTGTATAACGACCATCGCTCACTTGCACCTCTTTTTGGGAAAAGATTACCCGAGGACACAGCAATGACAAGATGGTGCATTAACGCACATTCATACGAGCCTGTCGTTGAATATCTATCAGGTAGACAAAATGTCGTAGCCGACTTCCTAAGCAGGCTACCAACAGACAATGATCAATTAACTATTGAAAAATTAGAAAGCTGTGACCAGCTGAAGCCTGAATCTGAAGTATGCGCAGCTCAGACAAGATCTCAAAAAAAGAACCAGACATCATCCAACCCAGACGTACCCACCGACTCAGAGCAATCTCACGCTAGCGACCAAGAGATGACCCTTAGGTTAATTGAATACGTGGCCACAGAAAAAGACATTTCCTGGACTTAAGCCGAGTTCATTCATGAGCAGAAACAAGACACATTTTGTACTGAAGTTAATGACGCATTACTTCGTAGAAGCATATCTTCCATACCTGACTTACAGAGTTATTTAGTTATCAATGACATACTGTATCGACGACGACGGATTGACACAGGCCCTAGTACCATATTAACATCTGTTGTGCCAATTTCTTCAATGAATAAGGCTATTTTGAGTCTTCATTCAATGTATCACACAGATGCATTACACACTCTATTCAAATTTAAGTTAAAATATCTTAATAGTTATGAAAAAACAATAATACGTAAGTTCGTGAAAAATTGTGAGGTTTGCAAGCTTCTCAAAGCTTTGCCTTCCGTACCTATTAAAATTTTGACTGCTCCTATAGCGAAAGAACCGTTTGAAGTAGTTTCAATGGACTTTGCCGGTCCCCTCAAAATTACCGGTAATGAGAATAAATACATACTAGTTGTAATTTATTTTCACGCTACTGTAGGTTATATGCGACCACAAACCGTCGAACTGATACAGTCATATCATGTTTAGGAAGTTGCTTCGCAACGTTCGGCTACCCAAGAACGTTGCTCAGTGACCAAGCGTTAGAGTTCAAATCAGTAGCAGTTAAACAATTTGCCAAAATATACACAATAGCGAAAAAAGAAGTTCTAGCTTCTAGCCCTTATTCTAATGCAATTGTCGAACGAAATAATAAGAAGATAACCAATTTACTGAAATTGTACATAAATTCCCTAGCTCACCCAGAGTGGGTTCAGTGTTTGGAAATGGTAGAGAATGCCATAAACAATTCTCTAAATACCACATTGGGAGACACTCCCAGTTACATCATATTTGGAAGAGAGACGTGTCGGTATTTTAAGGCGGAAACTTTCGATATTTCCTACAACTACGATAATGAAATATATTTAGTGAATTTTCGTGCAAAAGAAGCAATTCGAATTGTTGAGAACGTTAGGAAATAGATTATAAATAATACTGCTGAACGCACAATGTATCGTAACCGAAAACGTGAAGGCAAGATTTTTAATTTCTGAGACAGGGTTATATTAAAGAACCATTTAAAATTGGACAAATTAGACCGTACGTGGAGAGGGCCGGGTGTGATTACCAAAATCAAAGGACACTGGGTCGAAATCAAAATTGGAGACAAAATTCATAAGAGGAACGTAAATCATGTGCTGCCCCTAAAAATAAAATAACTATATTTGCGACTTTAACATTTGAAGACGTGACAGTTCACGACTTTGCTAAAAATTTACGACTGAATGACTCTATATAACGTGTCAATTGAGTGTTAAGTATCTACCTTGCGTTACATGCTTCGCATTATAATAATCTCATATATATGCTGTGCCCTAGTATTAGTGAATTTTCGTTGCTAACAGCAAGCGAATTAACCTTTTGAACAGGTTACCCTATGTTAAGTTTAAGTTTAGTACTTTAAATTCCAAGTTTAACACGCATTTTAGATCACGTAGTTCAAGTTCTCACGCTTTGTGCGATTAAAAATTGTTAATTTGTATTTTTCACAACAGTCAACACATACGTTAACTAGAATTTTAATTGTGAATGTCCAAATGAATGTTCTCACGATCAGTGCAAGTGCAATTTTTAATTTATTTTTTGATTACAATCAACACTTACGTTTGAATTTTGATAGCCAATTAAAAATGATGAGCGAGTTCCGCAATTGCAAAATGCAATTGCATCAACAGTAAATTGCATCAACAGAGCATCACTGTTGATGAAAAAATCAACCTCGAGACATGAGGAAATTGAAAATTTATCGAAATACATCTTGAATACTTCATGGGAAATTTCCTGGTTGTATACTGTTGGTAACTTTTCTGATTGACAATCAGTTTTATAGCTTTCACTTTTATTGTCTTAACTTTCAGTTAACTGATTCAAAAATAGTTAGCATTTCACTGCTGACTTTCAAAAGTACAATTTTATTTTATTTGTATTGATGATTGTGTTTAGATTTAGTTGTTTCATTTGTTGTTTTTAATGAACATTGTAATATTTTTATGGCCATTCTAATCTAGTCTTTTTTTCGTTTCAATTGCAGGTCCTGGTGGCTGAGAAACGTCTAACAATCACTTAAGTACTAAATACGGGAATCATTAGACTATGGGAAACAAGATAAGTTCAGTTAGCGTCGACACGCGAACTGCAGCTTTGGTCGACACTAAGGGTCAAATCACTAACGTTTGGATAGCAGCAAACAGCAATACAGATTTCATACCGGACCGAGTAAGTGATGTCCTTTTGATGATCCTTTTAGTAGTCATGATAGCCCTGACAGTCTTAGTCTACTACATTAGGGAACAGATGGAACTGTTGGCCGAGCGTGTACGAACGGAGGATTTTCACCTCAGTCGCAACGTGTCCAAAACAAAAGGAACATTGTCAGAAATGTAACCACTGTAACTGTAGGGGGACACGTGATAGTAAATGTGAAATCTGACTTGATGCGACCTAAACGCTCAAAACGACCGGTGCAGTCTAACATGCAGCGACCTACGGAATGCTGTCAACAGATGTGTAACCTAATTTGGCTTTAAATCAATTTGTTATATTCGGTTCATTAGTTAACGTGTCAATCCCCATTTCATAGATAGAAGCTGCGCTGAAAAATGCTTTAAAAAAATATTATAATTAATTAATTAATTAATTCTTCATGTACACAATGTTTACTCGACACCTACTCAATGTTTTCTATAATCGTAATCTAGCCCTACACATGGTAACTATACCTTCAAGTTCGAACGAGTTCTACAGTCTACAAATGTACCTCTGCGCTCACTCCGTCGTTAGCTTTAAATGAAGACTTGGAATAGTTCCATTCTCAACTTTTAAAACTTCTAACTTGTTCAATAATTCTTGTTCAAATGCTTTCAACTTTCAATTGCTGGGAGATGTCCATCAGACAGCCTGGCGCCCAAGCGACTGTCAACAAAACGTAGATAGCCTTGACTGCAATTAACCTTGCACTCAGTGCTCTGTCTCTGTGCAAGGCAGGGAACGATACCAACTTTCAAAGATTGAACTCTACGGAATTTTAATCCCTTTTTCATATTTGAACCCATTGTTCAACTTGTTTATTCCTTTATATCACAAGATCTATGTTTAAATGCGAAATGTTACTTAAAATTGTTGATAGCCATTGATTTAATCCGAATCGATATTGAGTTTCCTTTAATTGTGCCTTTATAAATGTGTATCTGGCGTTTTTACTTTATTCCCTTACCCTAAATACTGACGGTTTTTAATTTTTATATTAGTAGTGTAGTAACTCGTGTTCGAGTTTATATTGTTGAAGAAGAAGGCCCTTTTTATTGTTAACCAGCCTCGCTGAAACCCTTCTTCCTGCTTGCGTTAGTGCATTTTCTTTTATTCTGTGTTTGTTGCTAAAATAAAACGAGGTGTACCATGGATAGAATATTTG
Organism: Platorchestia sp. MABIK; assembly: GCA_014220935.1. Classification (NCBI taxonomy): domain Eukaryota; kingdom Metazoa; phylum Arthropoda; class Malacostraca; order Amphipoda; family Talitridae; genus Platorchestia; species Platorchestia sp. MABIK. The sequence continues at coordinate 35,298 of JACJUY010002370.1, read as the reverse complement.
TTCAATTATTTTATTTGAAAATATGTTTGATTTTAAAAATGTTTCAATTTTCAATAATTTTCCCGCTGAGGAACAACAAACCACGTTGATTAGTACTGATTAATCTTATGAATCAAATTTTTTTTGCGTAATATCACTTGATTAAAAACAAAAAATAATTTTCACGATAAGTCACTCTCAATAACGGGTGGGGGAGAAAATGCACGCAACCCCAACCACATGCGCTTCGGAGGCTTTATAAGCCTCTTGCATCTGAGGCATGTCGCTTTCGACTGCTTACCTTCATCAAGTAAACACCTCCAAAAAGTCTCCGAGTTTTCCTCAACATCCAACTCGTCGCCACGACCGTATACTCATATCATAACCAAAGTAGAATGGCCCCCAGCCTGAATTTTACCGTCTGACCGACGATAATTTTCGTTTGAATTTACCGGTAGATTTCACAAATTATTTTTTGTTGGGTTTATGATCGGCTTTGTCTCGTTATTTCTACAACAAAATGACCACTTTAATCACCCTATTCCGGAAGATTCATTAGCAGTGAAACGATTTTCCCAGAAATTGCGAACTGCTCCCGATAACAATAGGCCGCACCTTGAGAAATGAATCTACCCAATTACTGTGAATTTGAAGACTGCACAAAATTACCGAAATTACTCATTGAAATTTAATTACTCATTCAATTTGTTGAATACTGTCTGTATATTTCGCTTAGTTTCTTACAATTTTCGATAATTGTACGGATTAGTATTACGGAGTTATGCAAATTGTAACAAGTAACTATGCATTATTAGAAAAATTAGCTCCAATGCGGATGAATGTTACAGTAAAGAGCGCTCAAATTGTCATCTTCATCGCAGAACACGAGATAATTGCGACGATGAGTCCCACAGTATAAAGTTATTTCAAATCACCACTGATTTACATTGGATTTGAAAGAGTACAGATGTTAAACAAATATATTCATTTCAATTTCAAGAGCGGTCGTATGACTTTGAAAATAAATTCCTATAAATATATCTTTGGCATGCAAAGAATTCCATCACAGGCTGCTGTTGAGATTCATCACTACGAACACTACGATTATTACTTTTATTTAAAATAATCCACCACCACAAAAGGGTTCATCAAGCAACCGATTACTAAAAACAATTTACTAGATTTCAAATCAAACTTGCACACTTCCATTCCTAGAGACATTAAATATCTACAATGTCCAACCTTCTCAACCACTTCACATCTTTAGCCCTTTGGGGTGAGGAGGCGACAGGGCCCGCACTAAAGCTATTGAGTCGCAAGTAGCAGCGGGCGGGTTTCTCTTCCGCAGCTACTGCACCTTTTCAGAGGAAGTCGCCCCCTCCTTTTATGGGGCTACGACGTTTATATAGTCTATAGAATTCTCAATTTAAAATATATTCACAACGACTGCAAATAAATTACTCAATTTTTTTAAATGGAACTTTCCCATATAACTGGCAGCATTAGGCACAGGAATTTTCGTAATGCCTATACCACCTGTTCAATAAAACGAAAACGAAATCCCAGAAAAAATGCATAAACATTGGGTCCTTAGGTTCTTTTTGGTACTAAAAACAGATGAACAGGTTCGAAATCAAGTTAGTACGATCAGTAACGACTAGTTACAAATGAGCACATTAATTCGTAGATAAAAAATGTTATTTTGACATCTTTTTTTCAATCATAACTTTATTCACAAACACAGTGAACAACCATGAGGACTTCATAAACCTTTACCTGAAATATACTTTGACGCTGAACAACTTACTGATTTCATTTCATAATATTCACTCTAGGAGCCGCTGCAGAACATTCTCTTCAGGGGGTAACACCTCAGAGCATTTCAGAGGCCGGGATGGGAATCTTTTCCATTTCAAGGGCACAGACTTTTTTATTATAAATTAACTATAACCACCCTTAGCACTATACAGATATTCAAATAGAGGAAGGATGAAAGCATCATTTAGTATGGAGTTAGGGGAAAGAAATACCTGCATGTAATACCTACAGTAATACCTTCAGCCGCTTCGTACTTGACAGTCACTTAACTGCCGTCTGCGCTGCAACTCCACGTCATTTGGCGGTCCTCCAAGGCGTCTCATGGTGCATAACTACCTGACTGATATTTTCCTCGTGTGCCACTAGTCGGCAACCTTCACAATAGAACGGCATTTATTCCAGTTATGTTTTCTTACCCTGTCGAGTTCATTGGTATAGCTGACCCTAATGCAGCCGTAACGACACTAGACATTGAATGCTGTCACGAACATGTGACCAACCGCTGTAAGAGATGGAGTCACATCTCAGCAACACCCTAACAGTTTGAGGGTTTCTGCAGCCTCACAACAACTCCCCCAATGTAACGACAACGCACAATGATACTTATTTCAACCAAGCTGTACATAGATCCTTTGGAGGTTCGTTAAACATTATAACACAGATGCATGTTTGGTGTGCTCTGTAACTGTGATGCCAGACTGGCTCTGGCATCAGGTTATCACTGACATCAAAGGAAAGAACTGCTACTCGGCGGTGAACTTCAAGTAAGTGATTTTAGTAGAAATTTGACTGCAAATATTATAAATTGAGGCTACATCCGAAACAGGAGCGAATGGTTGGGGCGTTAAAGGATCAATTCAAATAGAGCGCATGAATTTTAACCTAATTTAATTCAACTCAAAATTGCTTCGTGATATATGTGCATGGATATCAGCAACTCATACAGCATGTTTCGTTTGTCTTAACACTAGAACGACCAAGCGGTCATTTTGGCCGTTTTTAGAAATTCATATATACATAAATTTCATAATTTTGTTCTGATAGCTCTGATATTCCTTGACTTTTCCTGAATAATGGTGATAATTATGTGAGCAAAATTACTTTTGAAAATGATAAACAGTTTTTGAAGTACAGCATGGTATACCTAAAACGGCAGGGCGGTCATTTTGACCGCTGTGTTATTTTGCTACTGCAAATTATGTGTGAAGGATTCCCTGCTATATGCTGTGACGCACCCTGGCTTCACAGACGCATACACACTTGCTGTGATTGAAAGAAGGGTGTCTATGACACTGTTTCAACATGCTTTGACCCGCGCCTATTGCGCGCTTGCCACCGGAAGTAGTGCAAAAAGCATGTGAGTAAATTTGAAAGATGTGGTATGTACAATATTCAACATGAATCTCCTGTCCCTACATCACTGGCCAAACGTAAAATTGTAGTTGTGTATGTGTGTGGAATACTTTCAATTTATTGATAGATAATTATATTATAAAGCAAATAGAGGAATGCGCTGAAACCAAAGCTCGCTCACAAATTATTGAAAGTGAATATTGATCTGCATCTTATGAAGAAATTTGCGCTGTTTTGGGTATCACGTTTGCTTGAGGAGTTCTCGCCAAACGCCAATTAGTTGACGATCTTTGTTCAAAGACATGGTGTCCTAAATAGTTTTGCAAAACAATGCCTCGCCAAAGTTTCAAAAAAATTATGGAGTTATTACGCTTTGACATGAAGTCAACGCGATCTGTGCGTTTGAAAATGATAAACTTGCATTGGTTTCGGCTGTTTGAGATCGGTTTATCGAAAATGGCGTCACCTGCTACAGGCCTAATGAAGACATCACCGTGAATGAGCAACTTTTTCCCTCTAAAGCAGGGTACCCTTTTACACAGTGTATTGCTAGCAAACCAGACAAGTTTGGTAATGAATATTGCTGGTAGATGATGCGAAATCCAAATACTGCTTGAATGGGTTTCAATATCTTGGAAAGGATCATTTTCCTCCAACTAACCAGCCACTGTCAGAACATTTAGTTCTTCGACTTGTTGAAATTTTCACAGGGAAATGACAAAATGTGACCACTGACAATGCCTTCACTTCGGTGAAACTGACCGATAAGGTAAAGGTCAAGAATAAAAGTCTTGTAGGCACTGTGAATCGGATTCGTAGAAAAGCCCCATAATGTGTCAAACAACCCTGTGAAGACCGCTACACGACGCGCACACTAAAGAATAATAAGTCTCCACTTACAGTCTACCAGTGCAAGTCATCAAAAACGTTCTTGTGTTGAGCACACTACATAGAACCGTAGCATTTGGTAATGGATCAAAGAAACTTCCTGAAACTGTCGAGTACTATAACTCAACAAAGTATGGTGTTGACGTCGTCGACCAGATGGCCCCTTATACTCCACAAAAACTGGATCACGTCTATGGCTTCTCCCGATTTTTTTAAAATGTATTGAATCTAGATGAATGCAACAATCCTCTACCGAAAAGTTACGGGGGAAAAATTGCTAGTCGTAAATTTCATCTTCAACTCATTGTCAGTGAATCTACAGCAGGAGTAAAAACACGAAGTAATAAGAAAATAAGGACTTCAGAAGAGTGCTCCGTATGTAAACTTGATGTTTGTGGTAAATTCACTAGTAAAATATATAAAAAAGTTCCACGCAACAACTTTTGTTAATTCATAAAAATGCGAGCTGAACATGAATCGATTATCGTGTGGTTTTTTCTTAGAATGTCTTTAACTGCATGTAATGTAAAAGGACATGAAGTAATTATCACAATTTTACCTATTTTGTTTCTCCATACATTCTAGAGGGCATGAATAAACTGTTCTATTAACCTAAAATGACGACAACATGAAAAGTAAAACATTATAAATGTCAACAATGAAATACTTCGAGGGATTGTCATTAATTTGCATTTTCGGTCATTTTGACCGCCTGGCCGTTCTAGGGGGGGTGGGAGTCAGCGGCCGTTCTAGGGGGGTGGGAGTCAGC
>JACJUY010002370.1:0-14628 GCA_014220935.1 Platorchestia sp. MABIK | reverse complement strand
AAGAAAATCGCATTTTTTCATAGTGGGTAAATGATTTTAAATTGCATTTCCTATCAGTGTACCAAATTTCATTGCTCTAGGTTCGATAATAAAAGAAAGGTTTAGAAGGGGGACGCTTACCTTGAGAATTATGAATGATGAAATGTATAAATTATTAAGAAAAAAATTTTTGAAATTTTTGAATTTTTTTTTTTTGAATGTCCACGTTATTCTGCATCCAATGATACCAAAATCATTACTGTAGCTCAAAAACTGTCAGAGAATGAGCATATAGAGAACCCCCCAAAAAATGTCGTTTTCTATGATTTCCAATTTTCTTTCAAAGAAAATCGCTTTTTTTCATAGAGGGCAAATGATTTCAAATTGCATTTCCTATCATTGTACCAAATTTCATTGCTCTAGGTTCAAAAATGAAAGAAAAGGTCCCTAAGGGGGATCCTCTACCCCTCTCGGGGGGGCGCTAGCTCTGGGATACGTTCCTGATATTTCTACAGACATTCGGGGACATATCTCAAACTCTTTTGAAATAAAGAAAAACAGAATCGTGAGAATCTCATTTTGAGCCCGATATGGTTTCCTTAAGAAACAACATTATAAAAATACACTGTATTAGGAAAAAATTTGGAATGATTTCCTACATGTTTGGTTTATGTATCTTCTTTGTATGAATCATTGCATTGAACATCGTCAGACATTATTCTATTCTTAGAACAGGAATTGTTAAGCACTGTTATAGCGCAAGATGAGATTAATGAAGATGGGTTACTTCTACTAGATGCTGTCAAAATTGTTACATCTTCAAAAGACGGGCGGTAACCATTAAGAACATCTTTTATTTCGTTGTCAACAAATAGACGTTTATAGGAACAAGCAAATTTTTTTGCTGTTTGGTTGCTATTGCTAGCACCTCTGCTTTCAATTTTCCAGAAAATTCATTTTAAATGATATTGACTTATTTTATACGTAAGTAAAAAAACACATGCCCAGTTTTACAATTTTGTGGAACAAGTTATTAATGCTTTTAATACAAATTGAAAATCCTTTAAATCCTGTTTTCCTGGCTGACTCGCACATTAGGTTGACAGATGTTGGGCAGCAAAATGATGTTATACACAAAGTGTCTTCATCATGGGTAGATAATACATTGCCGGCATTATTTGAGTTTTAATAGGTTTCTTATGTCAATATGACAAATTTTTTCTGGAATTTTATATATCAAACTCACTAATAAATTTTATTGTTGGCTCACTACCTCTAAAACCATCAATATTAGTTTTTAGACAAATTGTACTCCATCTGCAACGGAATCACTTAAAAGTTGAGCAGCAAGTTTGATATTCATCTTTTCTTAAGTAGTTTATGTGCTTTAATTTTAACTTCTAGCTAACAGTATTCTTATTGAAGTTTGTAATTCATGAAATTTCTGTACGTACACGTGAAAACTCATGTCTGAATCTTTTTTTTTTTTTTTTGAAAGTACTACTGCACTTGTGTATAATGGATGAGCTCGGTATATTGGGTAAGTAGTCCTTGAACGCAGCAGGGATAAGCCACACCCTTCAACGCCGAGTGTCAGATACAAACTGAGCCCTACCCACGGTATACATAAAGGAGGTAGCGGCAAGCCAGTCTTTCATAGAATCGAGTGGTGTGTAGGGGACGTCATGGAAACGGACCAATAGCAGCGCTATAATCTGGCAACGCTGCTAGCCCGAAATCTGGCACCACTGCGAGTTCATGAATCGGGTACGACATCACAAACTTGCAGCGTCATTCAAAGTGTTCACGCGTTGAGGAGGTCGCAATGTCGCCACTGCCTCGAATTAGAATTAAAAATTGTTCTTTTTTTTGGGTGCGAAAGTAATTCTAAACACCAACCAGACTTACGATATTTCCAATATCCACGTATTAATTTCAAAAAATGGATTGCAGCGAGTGGAAATGTCCAGCTAAATGATCTAAGTAAGTCAAATTTCAAAATGACTGACTTCCAGTGGTTGCCGCGTGCGATAAAATGAGCGATAAACGATAAATGATAATTATCGCTGAGGTCAAACCTTTTATCGTTTATCGTTTCTCGCAAAGTTTTCTAAAATAATCGCTCATTCACTTATCGCTATTCCCAAAAAATGAGGAACGATAAACGATAAATTCAAGGACGACATTTGTAAAAATTAAAAAAAATTTGCACGGCGGCAATAGTCACAACAGCCCGCCTGACGTTTTCAGACCTGAAAAACCTCACTTGTTGGCCATAGACTGGTTCCAGTGACAGTTTTTGTTTAATTCAATTTATTTTCACTGTGGAAAAATAGTTTGTGTGCTTTTTTTAATATTTCAACTGAATAAAGGTACCTTTCATTTATTGCTTATGTTATCGCAAGTAAAAATTTTTAATTAATTTATCGTTTAATAATTTATCGTTTTAATTTATCGTTTTACCATTTATCGCTTACCGCAGGTTGGGTTTTGAATTTTTTATCGTTTATTGTTAATCGCAGGTTGGGGAAAAATTTTCGTTCTATCGTTATCGCAAGTTGAAAAAAAAGTTATCGCGGCAACCACTGCTGACTTCTGAAGAATCTTTTCGCCATTCAAGACGCACTTACCATTAAAAAGTGGTGTTGGGCCGTTGCCTTATAATCACGGGCTTGTAGACCTTGAAGGTAAGAAATTTAAAATGTATTAGAATTTAATGTAGAAAATATGGTTTTTGACTGATCTTTGCATCTGGCGATGCATTTCTTTATGAAATCTTTGAAACCAAATGCCGGTTCCATTGGAAAATGCTATTTACTCGCCTCAATTAAAAATACAGGGCAAAGAAAAATAAGTATGTAAATAGAATGTACTACAATTCATTATTTATTAATGACATCCTGTTTACTTTTAAATTTTGTAAACTTATTTTTTATGAGCTTTTCATTCCAAAATGGTAATAAAATATGGTAGCAGAGTGCCATCAGCTTTAATAGTACTATGTAAATTTTGTCTGTTAATTTATTAGCAAGTAGGATGTGATGACAAATTATAATGTGTTCATTATAAAAACGTTATTGGTAATGTAAAAAATGTTGTTTTCACTTTTAGATCCAAATTAGCAAGGAGCAAACTAAACCAACAGTGCTCAGGATGAAAGCTAGTTTGGATTGCCACACTATAAAACTTGTATTTAGTGTGCTGAATGTAGCTTAACAATAGCTTTTTTGGTTGTGTTGTCTATCACATTTAAAACTTTCAGATAAGTTAAAATGATTTCCTACTTTGCACCTAAAAGTTAGGTGTTTACAAGAGAGATGCAAAACCTTGTCTATGATTTTTCTACAGACAATGCTAGTTTTGGTCGATTTATAATTTAATGTGCTCATAGAATGTGCCCGAGAATCACTGAAGGGACGCATTTAAGAACATTTACATGAATGACGTTTTGCTTGCTGATGCATAATTTTTGAGTTATTCATCTTTGAAGTCATAAAAACATTGTATATGAAAGTGAAGAAACCAACAAACCTAAACTAACCTGAATTAACTTAACTTAGCCATACCATGGTAGATGTTCTCCCGCTAAGAATCTACGCGTGTTCCAACAATGCGGCGATTACGCTTTCAACTCAATAATGATATTCTCACCTGAATGTTATTAATGTATTATCTAAAAAATTACGCATTAGCAAGCAAAATGTTGTTCCTTCTCAACGTCTTTAAATGTGTTTTGTTATTAATTTTTGGGAACAAAATTATTAAATCTTTGAGTGCATTTAAGTAAAAATATTTCCCAATTTTTCACGGCCAATTTTTTTGCAATTGACACAGAGCAAAGCTTCCCATTTATGGTATTCGAATTGCTATTATCAACATCAGATGTAAGGTGTAAATTGATGTTGCTCCTCATAATTTTATTAATGTGTGAGTGCATTAAAAATATATGAAACAACAAGCCCTGCTTCAAAAATCATGTCTAATGCCTGTCTCAAAAATTATACAGAGTATCTTCTAGGCAGTAAAGTAATAAAATTTGAAAAATAGTAAAGAAGATAGTGAATAATAGTAAATTTTGTCTCCGGGGTCACTTTACCTGTCAAGGTAGTAAAAATTATGAAGTGAGATAATATGCTGAAAATTGAAAGTAATGTACTTATGTATAAAGAGTACAAAGGGTCAATATTGATTATAGGCCTTTCACGGAAATTAATAATTCCGTTCCAAAGAATCACTAATGGAACACATTTAAANTAATGTTATTCCTATCTGAACGTAATTATTGTTATATCTCGAAAATAACGCATCAGCGAGCAGAATGCCATTCATGTAAAACGTCTTTAAATGTGTTCCTTTAGTGATTCTTTGGAACGGAATTTTTAATTTCCGTGAAAGGCCTAAAATCAATATTGACCGTACAAAGATTTTTAAAAAGTTCTTTCTCCGAGAATAAGAAATTAGCCCCAGTTTATGGGAAATATTACTGTCAGTAGTGTCAACTCGTTTCCATTCAGTTTATTTTGTTATATGATGAACTGTTGCTCTCATAGTTGAAAGATGTTGACATAAGGTCTTTGCTGAACATTTGTTAGTGTATTTAGGCTGGGATACATGAGGAATTTTTGTAACTTTTTTTGCAATAATGCATTAGTTGCTCCATTTTGTATCAAAGATTTTAAGTATTAACTAACTTGGAACTTTTTAGAACCTGTGTTATTGAGTGGATCATGACTCAGACTACTTATTATAGGCCAATTACTTACATTTGGACAACATTTATTATGTAAAAATTAGGTAGCAATTTTTTGCTGTTCAAAGTATTAAATAATAATAAAAAAGTATGAAACATTGAAAATAGAATATCAGTAGACATCCTATTATATATGTTTAGATATTTTTCTTTTCATCTGTAGAGTAGTATTGTTTTCTAGAATCTATATTCATTAGAATCCCCGTATTGATAGCTCATCATGGGTGAGTTTTGTTAGTTATTCTATTTGTATTAAAGGAAATATTGCTCATGCCCATATCTGCACTGTAGCATCATTTAATTTCGTGCCAAATTTGATTTCCGCACATTAAGCCCACATCTGCCCAAATTTTTTTAAACATTTTTTATGATGATTGAGGTCATTTGGTTATATTGATCATGTCTGTCAAAATTTTTATTGAAAAAATGTATCATATATTTAAATTTCGAGACTACTATATATAGTAGGTTGGACTGTTATAGGGTACAATAATACAAAATTTTAAAGAACTTATATGTCATTTCCTTTAAATGTACAATCCTTTTTAAATTCATTATTTTGAGTCAAAATATAGTAGACAAAATTAAAGTAAACAAACGTAGGCGACAGAATCCAGTGCAGACACCAGGTAAAACTAGTTTTGCATATGATGAGGCGTCCTAGGTAGCAAAATTTATTGACCTAATATTGAGCTAATATACAGTCTCAATATTGACTGGATATTCAAAATGAACATTGGGAAAATACCTTATTTTGGAAAATTCGGTTGATATTGGAAAAAAATATTGGCCCAATAGCAATATTATCATCAACCCAATATCAACTAATTATTGTGTCAATATTGATTAGATAATGAGGTGTTCCTCACGATATCATTGGATTGATACTCAATTCTTGATTTAAGGTTGATGTTGGTAAAAAAATTGTCCCGATAATGGTATGTTCACTTCTCCAATATCAGCTATTGATTGTCACTACAGACTTGATACCGAGGTTGTTAGACCACATGCAGCTGCTTCCGCCATTAAGTTCCGTTAGCGTCGTGAAGCGGCGGCCTTACTTCTTCTTCCCCTCCACATGCTATCGGTTATACGCAGAGGAGAAATTAAAAGTTTAAGTCGTAAGAATTCACATTGGGGTATATCAAAGTTACTGAGCATACATAAGTAAACTAGAATTGAGGTTTGAGGGGTAACTAAGGTAAGGCACTATAAAATGTTTCTTAGAAAAATACAAGGTGGTCGGGCAACCTGTACATGCAGTTTGATCCCGTCAAGTATGCGTAATTGTTTAATATATAGACATTTATTGCTATAGTAACATATGACAAACGATTTTAGCATATTTTTTTGAAAAAACTAGACTTTNACGTATTCACATTTCTTGATATCTGTCAAATATATCTGCACTCATTAATGACTGAAATAACTATTCATTAACATAATTGGTACATTTTATACAAATTACTCCGTATTATTGGCATACGATATCAACCCAATGTTTGGGCAATAGTAATTTATATTTTAACAAATTTTTTTAAATTGCGAGATCTTTAATTATTATGAGATAGTTTCCACCTATTTGAATATCATATATATACATATACACTGTTAGTTTAATATTAGAAATAAAACTATTTACTACATTGTCCCAATAACAAGTTGATTTCATAAATAAGTATATCTTTTTTCGATATTGTTTTGTTATTAGCCTATTATTGTAATCCAAGATTACCATATCGGGTCAATAAATAATTATCAACCCAATATTAGCCTAATAATTTCTTGCTACCTGATGTGAAGCACCGAACGCATAATACAACTTTACATTTATAGCAACCCTGGGAAGGATGCGATTTGCAATTTTCAAATGCACATTTCCAAGCTTGTTTCTTTAGAGGAACAATATAATGTTCGAAGTTGTCATATCGAACATCAGATATCACTTTGATAGAAGATCTAGGTTTACCACATGCCGCTCTTTGCTCTGACTGTCAAATGTAGGTACATGCAATTAAACGTTTGAATGCCAAGAAGAGCATATCTGGTTCTTCTTCTTTGTGCAAAACCCAACAATTTTGTATAGTGGCATCTAGCATCCAAGTGAATATTGCCCACCACCAATTTTTCAGTCTAATTGAAGCTCTGTATTTATTTATGTTCTAATCTATGCGGTCGGTGACACCAATGAAATAATAGTACCGATTTATTATATGTGGCTGCTCTATGAAAATAGCTCTCCTATCCTTTGCTGACCATCTTGATACTTTCTCAATTGGGAAGCTTGCATCAATATTTGCAGCTGTAGTAACAACTGCATTATCCAACCAGCGCACAACTTGCTATCATATTTCTCGAGTCATTAGCTCTTGATTCCTTTTTCTTTTATTTTTCAAATTTCAGAGTGCAGGTTTTTGGCAGTCTGTTGTTTTAGATTGTACCCATATTTCAATGAACTAAATTTAAAGATAAGAGGAAGACTGGTGATATAATTGTCAAAATAAAATTTAAATGGATATTCTTCTATCGTTTTTGGTAAATTATTTATGAAATTCAACAAAACGTTTTCTCTCTTTCCATGACAATTCTCTAATTCTACTGATGGTCCGAATGAATATCCTTGATATATTTCAAATGAGCACACATACCCTAGTTTTAAGGCAACCATTCTGTAGCATTTCAGACAAAAATTAGATTTTCCCGATTTTTTTTATTGCTCTAAAAGAGTTTGAGATATGTCCGCGAATCTCTATAGAAATTTCAGGAACGTATCCCAGAGCTAGCGCTCCCCCAGAAGGGGGAGGGCATCCTCCTTACGCACATTTTTTTTCATTTTTGAACCTAGAGCAATGAAATTTGGTTTACTGATAGGAAATGCAATTTAGAATCATTTATCTTTCGTAACAAAATGCGATTTTCTTGAAAAGAAAATGGGAAATCATAGAAAACGACATTTTCTGGGGTTTTTCTAAATGCTTCTTCTCCGACAGTTTTTGAGCTACAGTAATGATTTTGGTATCATTGGATGCAGAATAACGTGGACATAACAGAAAATTAAATGCTTTTCCTCAAATTTCCAATTTTAACTTTTTATATTTCATCATTCATATTCCTCCAGGTGAGCATCCCCTTGCCGAACCTTTTCTTTTATTATTAAATTTAGAGCAATGAAATTTGGTACACTGATAGGAAATGCAATTTAAAATCATTTCCCATCTATGAAAAAATGCGATTTGCTTGAAAAGAAAATGGGAAATCATAGAAAACGACAAATTTGGGGGTGTTTTCTAAATGCTTCTTCTCTGACAGTTTTTGAGCTATAGTAATGATTTTAGCATCATTGGATGCAGAATAACGTGGAAATTCCAAAAAATTAAATGCTTTTCCTCAAATTTCTAATTTTAAATTGAAAAAAGGAAAAAATTCGGGTGCTAATGTTTTTCTGAAAAAATTCTAATTTATGACGTCATTACTTTAGAACAAAAATGAATTTTGAAAAAATAATTAATGTTTCAAGAAGCTCTTGTTTTTCCGCATCCAATGATATTAAAATCATTACTGTAGCTTAAAAACTGTAGGAGAAGAAGCATTTTGAATCTTAAAAAGTGTGTTATTAAACAAATAAGTTTTCAAGACGATTGTCCCAATTTCTCCGAAGTTTACATAGATAGGGCCATGCGGTTTGTTGCATTTGAAAGTGAAATGTGTGCTCTAAAATGTTACTTAGCGGATTTTCCAAATTGTTCATGTAAAACTTTCTGTAGACTTTTTTACCCTAAAATTCTAGCTTTTACCTTACCTCTTACAAAAAAATTTATACAAATTTGGAATGAAATAAATCGAAAAAATCCCTAAGTAACTTTTACGAGCACACATTTTACTTTCAAATGCAACAAACTGCATTGCTCTAGCTTCGTAAACTTCGGAGTAATTGCGAAAAATATATATAAATATTTTTTTTTCATTATAAGGACTAATTAATTTTCTATGCCCCAATGAAAAAATTTTGTTTGGGATAAGTTGTTACGAATTTGGAGATCTAGTTGTCTGCAAATTTTCATAGACGTACGTCCAATCGAAAAAAAGTTTCCAGTTTTTGGAAATGGTTCCCTTAAATTGAGACACCAAGCCTTGAATCAAACCGTATGTGTTAATTTTGAAAGCACTGCTCACATCCAAGTGTGCTGAAATATTCAATAATTGATTCGTCCAAATTCAGGCATTGATCTATAGGGTATGCATCAGAAAATTTCTTGTTCAAATGATCAATCAGCAGTCGCAATTTAGCCAGCTTGTCATTTTTTGCTCAATTTTTGGATATCTGAGAAATGAATGTGCCTTAAAATTTCCTCAAATCTATATTTTGACACAGTATTTGTGACTAGTGCTACATGCAAATCACTTCCCTCAGACCAATAATGTCTACGACTGGGCAACTGGTGGTATCCAGACAAAATAAGAATCCCAAGTACTATCCTCAAATTGCGTACTGAGATGTCAAATTGCTTACCCTTCTGACATGCATACAATTTCATATGATCACATATTAGTTCAAATATGCCCATTTGAGAAGAAAAATTCGAATATTTGATCTACTGTTTTCTCTTTCAAATTTTCTGTTGGAGTTGTATTACACTGGTCTTTCAACATCAATGGAAATTGTGAACAAATTTTCGTACTCCAGCTATATGTGAACCTTTCCTTTTGACTTTTACGCTTATTTTGTGGCAGCTGTATAGTTCCTCTGGGTCCTCATTTTAATCTCCATTGACAAACACAACAGTAGGAGGAGCCTGCAATAGTCTTGAAATGAGGTTGTCAATGTCGCCACATGCATCTTCATCTGCAGAATCTTCATCTAAATTACATTGGCTGGTGGAGGTTCAATGACGATTCCAGCTTGATTTTCTTCACATTCCTCTATTTCCAACATCCTGTCCATGGTCAATGATTTGATAATGACCACTCTATATTAATGAGCATGAACGTTTTTTGCTATTTTAAACTAAAATTAACATTGTAAACAAAATTAATATTGTTAACCACTCAAATAAACCAACAAACGAATATTGAAACAGTTGCCACATCTGCCCAACATACTATATATAGTTGGCCAGGGAAAGATTCATGAAAAGTAAATTAAATAATAAACTTATTTCAATATAGATATTCATAAAATAAATATAAGCCATTATGCATATTTTATTAAAATATCAGGAAGCTACCTCGAAATTTAGCTTATGTAATAAATACCTCTATTTAGCTGACATCCTGCTAGCAAGAGTGCCTCTGACTAAATGAGACAGCAAAATCATGTATTGCGCTCACTACTGCCAGTAAATGTTCAAATGTGTCCACGCATGTAATACCAACGCCGTGGTGTAGTAACTTGCCCTCAATTACGCTTGTATCGAATTCTATTCACATTTTAAATTTACCTCCCAAATATAGTTGCGTGGGCTGAAATGAGTTAATGACTTTCTAAAGTACTCCATTAAGCTGTGTTTTAGGTGCAAATGGTGCAGCTGCAGCCATTGTTCATGACTCATCCATACCTATTCTTGGTATCTATGTTTTCATAATTCAAATTGAACTGATTCAGTTTGGTGGATGGTAACACTATGAAACATTTCTTTTTGCAAGTTGGCTCTTCAGACAAGCTAGTTTGGTTTGAATGTACAAATTAAGTAAAAAGGAGTTGTTAACAAAATTCCTTGCTTAAATTTAAACCTGTGAGTGAGTTACCGGGCCTTCATTTTAATAGCCCATTTTCACTGTAAGTGTTTTTAGTCATCTAATTGAGTCTGATAAAACTTGTTCTTCATGGAGAATTGCCCCACCTCTAATTGCAGTATAAATAAATCTAATACATTAATCCATTGAAACATAGATTATGTTCATAAGCTAAAGATTAGGTTTATTGAACTTTTGTTTTCAAGAATGGTAGGAGATTCCTCAAAGTTCTTATGGGTCTAGTTTTTCTTTTCTGAGATAATTATTTTCAAAATTTCAATTTCAATTCTTCCTTAGCTTGGTTAGATTGTATTGAGCTCTTTTCAGTATTTTAGAAAACTCTTAAAACAAATTGAGTGTTGTCATTTAGGGTCAACATTTTTTGACATTTTCATGTGTTTATGGCTATTAAAGATTTCATTACAGGGGAAAACTAAATTTTTAGATAAAAAACTATTGCTAAGTACTGTTTCATTTGAATTTTTTATCTTCCAGGACATGGAATTGACATGCTACCCAAACAAGCTGCTGATCACTCACTGCTATTGGACAATGATCCACCTACACTGGTTCCTATCCCTCTATCCCAACCAGTTTCAGAAATAGGGATCACAATTTCATCATCTTCTCAGCCTCCTCCAACTCTTCATTTGAACAGTGGTTTAAGTCCTCAACCAGCCACCAAAAGAACCTATTCAAGTCCTCTATCAGCCACCAAAAGAGCCTATTCAAGTCCTCTAACACCCACCAAAAGAGCCTGTTCAAGTCTTCTATCAGCCACCAAAAGAGCTTGTTCAAGTCCTCTATCAGCCACCAAAAAAGCCTGTTCAAGTCCTCTATCAGCCACCAAAAGAGCCTGTTCAAGTCCTCTATCAGCCACCAAAAGAGCCTGTTCAAATCCTCTATCAGCCACCAAAAGAGCCTGTTCAAGTCCTTTATCAGCCACCAAAAGAGCCTGTTCAAGTTCTCTATCAGCCACCAAAAGAGCCTGTTTGAGTTTTCAATCTGGTTCTGAGAGAGACCATTCAAGTCTCCAATCAGCTTCTGTGAGAGCCTGTTCAAGTCCTCAAACAGCCACCAAGAGTTCCAGTCTTTTATCAGCTCCCAAGCAGGCTTTTTCAAGTCCCCAATCATCCAGCAAGCAAGCCTGTTTGACTTCTAAATCAGCCACAGCTTCAACTCATCGCTCATCTGCAAAAAAAGACTTACCAACTTCCCAATCATTCACTGAAGTAGCTAGTTTAATTCATTCTTTAGCTAAGATTCCTCAATGAGCAACTGAAATTCTCTCATCAATTTGTCAGCCAGAAACTTCAGTTCAGCAAATTCAGAACTCAATTCCAAATCTGTCTTGTCAGCAAGAATTATTTCCTTGTCCCATCAGGGTGGAAAGTGCGGCAAACTTGAAAGAACGCAAGAAAAGGCGCTTCTCTGGTGAGAAAAGGAGACCTGTTCAGTACAAGCGTTTCAACATTGACACGCAGCTAGCTCAATTGTCCCCAGAGCTGGGACCATACCTGTGTGAATTCATTAAAATAAAACTGAAAGTCAAAATGAGGTACACACTCAATCAAAAATGGATGGCTGTCAATATCCTTGTGGGCTGCAGCATATCAGGATACAATTTGTTGAGGAGAATGCTGCTATTTCCTTCACTGTCTACTGTTCAACGATAGCTGAAAACTTTGAAGATGTCTCCGGGTGTTTCAAAAAGAAATGTTCAGATGATGAAATTGAAGGTCAACCCTCAAACTAATGCTGATAGGCTGACATTCATTCTGTTAGACGAAAGGTCATTGAGAAAGGGACTTGCTCACAATCAGAGTAAGGATCTTATTATTGGATATGAGGATGACGGCGAGACTCGTTCAAGGAAGTTGGCATCATCTGCTCTGTGTGTAGTGGCAGTTGGTGTGAGAAATCATTGGAAATTTCACATTGGTTATTATTTCTCTGTCAATGTTATGAAGTCTGCTGAAGTTGCTGCAATAATTACAAATGTAATCAAAATATTGGAAAATAAAGAGTTCTTGGTTCTCGGCATAACTACTGATCAAGGCTCTAATTTTGAAACAGCTTTGAAGACCCTTGAATCCACACCACTGAACCCAAAGATTACAATTAATCAACAAAGCTACTTTGCATACAGAGATCCTGCGCACTTGCTAAAAAGTGCTCGGAACTTTCTGTTGAATGGAGATGTTAATGTTCCATTCTTCTCAACACCAGGTTGTTGTAAAGATGTTGAAACTGTCTTCCAGTTAGACCGGGACAAAAGCCTTCAAAGAATGCCACGTGTTACCAACAAACGTGTACGATTTGAAATTTGTAAGACACAAACGTGTTACACGTGTACGACTTGAAATTTGGTGCCAAAATGAAGGCGATATTAGCTGCTCAAGTTCTCTCAAATTCATGCTCTGCTGCTATTGATACCTGCATTGCTGAGGGTAAAATAGGCTCTTCTGCTGCAGCAACAAGCACCTATTTGAAAAAAATAAATGACATATTTGACGTCTTGAATTCAACACCAGGAGACCTTGTGCCATTTCGAAAACCAATCCATTCTCGATCACCATCTATTCAATTTTTGAAAGATGCTGTTAAATGGTTGCAAGAATTGGATGATTTAAATATTGCCCGGAGATGCCGCTTCATCCAAGGTTTGATCCAATCCATAACGGTCACTCTTTCATTGAGACCTGTTTTGGATGGCCATCATCTGCCAAATCTATCAACAAGAAATCTCTGCCAAGATGAGCTCGGATTATTCTTCGGAAAAATGCGTCTGCTGCAGAAGTTCTCAGATGCCCAAACGTTCACACAGAACTATGCCAAGATTACTGCTTCTTCTCTCATTCGAGCTCCTCTCGCTTCCAATTGCGCGACTGTTCCTGATGAGCAATTAGGAGAGACCTTGGGCTTCTTAGCAGAGGTGAGATGAGTCTGGTAACCCTCTAAGGAATACATACATGTCGGAATAAAGTTTAAGATGTTGTCCATATTATAGACCGATTTCCCGACTCAATTATTAGGAGTCTTATTAAATTGATATTTGCGTTTTTTAGACTTATTTCTTCAAAGTTTTCATTAGTTTAGATTAGGAAATGTAAATATATTAGACAACATTAACTGTTAGAGAGGAATTGTGGGAAATAGATTGAGTGCATAAACTTAGGTTTTGCGTTAAGCCTTGTATTTCACATTTCTCTGCTAATTACTTTCCAACTCGTGTTTCCTTTTTTCCCCTCATATCTTGTTTCCCCATTTTATCCCACATTGCATTCCCTTATCTAAATGGTGCCTTTCTCCTTCCTCTCCTCTAAACACGCTTTTTTTTAGCGGTTAAGGAGGCTTAAACTAACATATGATCTAATCCAATCTTATCTTTTTGTCTCTTTTCTTCTTTTTCTCCATTGAGGCTCCTTATATTTTTACATTTAGTATTATGCTCTAGTTTATCATCTTCATTTCTTTGTATACTTTGCAATGCTGCTTCCCATTCAGCTTAATTCTTTACAACTGGCCTCTTTTTCTCGTTGCTCTCACCTGCATCTCAATTTAACATATTAGCTTTACTTTCCATTTTCTCTAAGATTTAAATCTGTACCCTTAAATGCAACTGAAATGCTTGCTTATGAAGCCAAAGACTTAATTGGAAAAAGTTGTTAACTTGAGTTCACATTTTTTTCTTGCCTTTCAGGGGCTGAAAGAGAGTGAAGTATTTCCACCTATCATTGGGGTGTCTGAAGAGGAACAAAAGGCGACCGTGGTGTTCAACGGAGCCACCGAGATCGGAGAAATTTTTGCTTCTGTGGGAGTGAAAGATGCCGACACTTATATCTCTGGTTACCTTGCCATGAAAACAGACTTCTACCACCAGCAACTAAGAAAAACATCTTTGGCTGACTGCAGTACATGTTCTTCCGTTCTTAGCGTAAAAAATTTCAATTTTCATTAGCTTGTTTCATTCAAAGAGTATATTCAGTCTGATGATCCACGCAAGGGACTGAAATATTGCAGTAAGTCTTTTGTACACACTATCATTTGTTATGAGAGAGTTTTCCTTTATCTTTCCAGTAAAATTAGTCACTTACCTGGTGTAATATAGCGGGAAGTGTAAGTTCTAGTTAGACATACCAAAAGTTGGCAACGTTCGTGAGAGC
>JACJUY010002369.1:85342-100923 GCA_014220935.1 Platorchestia sp. MABIK | reverse complement strand
GTACACCTTAGAATAATGTGATGGTAGGATGCCCTAGAAGTCGCTGAACTTGTTCGGGCCCACAGGTCGCTATAATCTAGATTGACCATTATTACTAGACTTAAGAAACATTCTACCTCTGTATCACCTGTGGTAAATAAATTGTTTAAATTGTTTAAATTGTTTAAATTGTTTTAAATCACGACCTAAACATGGTCTGCCATGACTCTAGGTAAGTACGTACACCCGAACTACATTGCAATTAAGGATTTTATTCAGGCTTAAATAACCTTTAAATATGATGTTCAGTGAATCTTGTCTTAAAATTCCATAACAATAATTGTAAATTCAACAGGAAAAAATGAGGCCAATTCTTCGTTGTTCGCCCCACCCAAACAGTTTTCTTCATTCTACTTTTACTCAACCGATGAATTTGTTTAATGCTCCCAAGGTCATAGCTCACTTGGCTTTCCTTGTTGTAGTCCTACTCTCCGGGACTATTCACTAATGAGTTATATTTTTAAGATTTTCATCCATGCAATTAATCTTCACAGGATTATTCTCCCTTCGCCTACTCTTGCGAGCTCCTTCCCCTACATTTGTAATTACCCCTATTACTCTCACTGGGTCCCTCATTACAATTGTTAAACCTTTACTTCTCTCGATTATTCTTCATAGGATTATCCTATGTTCGATAATTCGTTCCAGTATTATTCATCTCTAATTACAAGACAGGATTATCATGCATTCGACTGTTTCTGCTAGAATCAATCTCCCTGCGACTACCCATTTACTACAGAGTATAAGACACTGATTTATTCCTATCATGATTATTTACCAGGTCAATATTCTTGCCAGGATTGTTTTTCTTGCAGTAAGTTAGAATAATCTTTCGTGGGGGGCTAAGCGTTGCTCTTCTTCACGAGACGCTCTTCTTCACGGCAAGATTGAGGATATTTTATTCCTATTCAGCCTGGTACATGTATGTATCACCTTCTCCATTGGTTTTTCAAATGCTTTTTAACTAACATCAAGACTCAACGACGGTTACCCCCATTCAAGCCGGTATTCATTTCCAAAACCTGGAAGGAGTCTGAGTTCTTCCTTTTTTTATCGGTGAGAATTGCCGGGCTGACAATGCCAGGGTTCGAACTGCCAACCCTTCCTGTGAAGGGCGTGCGCTCTTAACCACTCGACCACGGTGACCACAGAGGAGCCACAATTGCCTTCCTCTCTCAATAAAACGTCACTTGCTAACTCTTATTATTGGCTCACGATCCAAAGTTGGTAATTTGCCACCTTATGATCGATTTCTGACTAAATGAAGCACTATTATTTGTATTAAATGATACTGTTCTTCTTTAAGTGTCATCATCGTTCAGAATGCGTATTGAGGATCTTCTTTTCCACAGGAAAAATGCTACATTCCAGTAGGACTGTAAAGCTAAGTTTGATTTTCTCTTCCAGAGTAAATAACAATCGTAGTAAAACTATTGTAGCAGTACACTGAAGAATTAGTTCAAGTTCATTCCTTATAAACATGTTCTGAAGTAAAGTGTCACTTTTTCCTCACCTGTCAACCACCTGAGTCACTTGAGCCACCTCGGTCTCCTGGGTGAGAGATCGCACTATTCATTAGAAACTAATTTTACGTCGATGTGCAAAACTGGATTGCCACCTAGGGTACCTGGCGTCCAGAGTGCCACCTGGGTGCCTGGCGTCCAGAGTGCCACCTATGGTGCCTGGCGTCCTGAGTTATCCGCATAACCTGAGTCCCATGAACGCCTGATCCATCTGGGTCGCTTGGATTATGATGGTTGACCTCCAGTGACAGGTTTGAAATTTACCCGTCACTTTCCTGGAGCTACAGGAGAGTGCAGCTCTAACTAGAAGTTCATAAACAAGATAGTGTAACGCCTGTTGACGTCGTCACCTTTGTTGCACCACTTCAACTGGATTTTACCCTTTAGATAGCATAATTTCAACTACGCCTTCGTCACTTCAAATTAATCTAAGTCAAGTTCAATTTAATCTAAGTCAAATTCAAATTAATCCAACCCTAAATTTAGTAAAGAATTGACATAATCACTCGTTTGTTTGGGCGTTTTTATGTTAAATATGTATCTATTGGATGTGATGAGCAAGACAATCGTTTTTCCTTTCTGCAAGGAACACAAAAAATTTCCGCCGGTGTTTCAATCTAAAAACAAGCGGTTATAAAATGCACTAAGTATCCAGCATCAGGAGGCAGAATGTGATTCAGATCTTTGAACAGCTCAAAATAGACAAGTCAGTTATAAAAACTTCGTATTATACCACGCATTAAAGTTGTTTAAAAATTCTACGCTAATGGCAGCATGCATCCATTTAAATATTTGTGCTTAATAGGTAATTTTATGTTACATATACATATAGTAGTACTGAGGATTTATTTATGCACATATAGAGATTTATCTGCGTAAAATTTCACTTTATCACATTTAAATAAAATAATGTAGGGCTGCAACTACGAAAAATTACTATTGGACGTTATGTAGATTTGAAGAAGAGAAGGGAGGGGAGGAGGAAGTGGTACTTTATCATGTTACACCTCCCCCTTGGCACTTTCTTCGTGGCGTTGCTGTCATCTCCTTTGTATCTGTATTACTTTATAATGGTTTCAGAGGTCTAACCTGAACCAAAAATTTTAAAATAATTTTATTTAAAATTGTTAACGTTTCTTTGTTTTGCCTATACTGAAAACCCCGGATTTGGGGGTTGCAAAATGTATCTCCTCCCACAGTTTTTGATCTACAGTGATGATTTTAGTATCATTGAATGCGGAAAACCTAGGCACTACAAAAACAAAAATAATGATTCGAAATAAATTTTTTATCAAAAGTTGTGACGTCATAAGTACTTAATTTTACGAAAGAAGACATGCTTTGGAATATTTTACTTTGTTTTCATTTCAAACCATGAGTTTGTAAAATGCCATTTAGTTTTTGTAATGTCCAAGTATTTCCGCATCCAATGAAACCAAAATCATCACTTGTACTCAAAAACTGTCTGAGGAAATGCATTTTGAACCCCCAAAAAAAATTTGTCATCCAAGAATTTCTCGTTTTCTTTGAAGAAAATCGCATTTCTTATAGATGACAAATGATTCCAACTTGCATTTCCTATCAATACTTTAAATTTCATTGCTCTAGGTTCAATATCAAAAAAATTCTTCCAAAAGGGGACTCTTTCCTGAACTTGACTTAGATTAATTCGAACTTGACTTGAATTAAATTGAACTGGACTTGGATTTTATTGAACTTGACTGGGGTTAATTTGAATCGAAAAGGTTGTAGAAATCATAAAGTGGATAGAACGACTTCAAATGAACGTCGTCAGCTAGAATATACAACTTAAACTGAACGTTTTCAACTGCGCAGCACAACTTAAACTTTAACTCAACAACACCGGAGCAGCTGTGGACCAACACATACGCGACTCTACATAACTCGTATGCAGATTGCCTTAAAATTACATCAATTACTTGAACGTCAAAACACAAGCACACGATGGGGAGCTAAATTCACACATTAGAGAACAGAGTTTGTCAAAGGCAACAAAGAAGTGAAACGTCTGACATGAAATTTCCTCGAGTCCGTAGAACTTGATCAGAGAGGTCGGAGTTGTGAGAATTTAAGAATGCTCTTTGTTTTCCTTCACTTGGAGTACTTTGGGTTTGGAATTGACGGAGTGTAAGTGGGAACGTCAACAGGGACTTGGAATTAGAGAGTAAGAGTGGGTACGTCAACAATGGCTTGTCAGCAAGTATTAGCATGTTGATGCATTTGTAACAAAGGAATTTTGAACATTGTAAAATTTTCCTTTGTCGATCAGCGCTGGACATATCACACCTCAGAACTATCATCTTCATTAGAACACATAGAGAGACTGAACATTTAACAACCTTAACTGAATTTGCTTGTTTTGAAGGTGAATCTTACTCACCCGGACAGAGCAATGCCATGTAAGCCTCTCCCTGACTCTGCAACAGAGCTCGGCCAGCCCAGTAATCAAAGAAAGATTTGCTTCGGTAGACAGCTCAGGGGATCCACGAACACAATAATTGTTTCGCGGCTTCTCCATCGGTGGGCACGACCAAAATTGCACCTTGTGAACAACTGTCCCCTGCAGTTGAGTGGTTTATATCTCTCTCGTTGGAGTCATCAAGGAAATTGAGAGTGTGCAACGCAAGCTAGTGACGGTTTTGAAGCATAATTTCTAGCACCTAATAATAGGATTTGCTTAATTAATATGCTCTACACTTGCCAAAAAAATTATCCGATCATGGGGATGATTGAAACAAAGCTTCACGTGGTATCTTCACTTATATCTTTACTTATGTTATCTTCACTTACATCTTCCCAGCGCACTGTGGAGCTCTGAAATAATTTGACCCACGTACAAGTACTGACGTGATTACTGCCAATCTATTCCTGGTCTCAAAAACGTGGCCAGCGCATGCGCACGTGTCTCAGTAATCACGTTAGCGTCCGCGTGAAGCATCTCATTTTAAAGCTAAAATCGAGTGTTGTCAAGGCGCTACTGTGCAAGTTGTCGCCCATACGAATGAAAGCTCAAATAAAAAAAAAGGATCAATACAGTGACTTCGGCACTTTCTTGTCTTCTTCATTGTGTTCTTGCATTCATGTAATGTTAGTAGACTCAAGCTCTTAGCTTAAAATGTTCATTTTGTACTGGTAGAACATTCTTAGCTAAAACTGCCATAATTCTGCCCTTGTAAAGTTTTTGCTCTTCGGGTCAATTTTTATAATAAATTGTTTCATTTCAGGGAAGTCACCGCTCTCTACTAGTACTATCTTTTGGAACTCGATGGTAAGAAAGTGATATCATATTTATTTAAATTTCGTGGTTTTAAAAGGAAATAACTTTACTGCCAATCTATTCCTGCCAATGTACTAATTTTTTCACTCTACAGAAAGCATTGAAGATCAACTCTTACATCAGGAATTCATTCTGAAAAATTAAAAAGAACGAAGAATCAGTTGATTTGTAAAACTACAACTACATATAAATCAAAGTCTACGTAAAAATCTTTAAGGTCTAAATATTATTTGTGCAATTAGGAACTTTTTTTTCTTTAGCCATTCAATGGGATTCTAAAATACGCAAGTTTTAACCGTTGGAAGCAGTACACAAAATTGGAAAATCGTTTTCTGCAAAGTGGTCACACCACAGTTCAGTATAAAAACGAAAAGACGAATAGGTCTGGATGTCATTTATATTGAATGTAGAGTTACAGAAACTTAAAAGCTTAAGCCCAATCCAGAGGAAAATGTTTTCTGCAGACCAACCGGATGAAAAGTTTGAAATAATCATATTTAGAATTTTAAATTTAAAAACTTTGAGTCTAGATTCAAAAATTACTGAACTAGTCATACTTGCCATCGTGATGAATTTACCAGTTTACGTTGGGATTGCCCAGAGCTGAGGAATAAGCTGGTGTGGTGGACGACCTCTGAACAAATCGCCGCTTTAGTTAATCATCTGCTACGATCGCTCAGCAGATGATTTTTAAAAATTGCACACTGCTTCCAAGAATTTAGACTGGCGGATTTTAAAATCCCAGTACATCGGCAAAGAAAAACAAGTTTTTAATGACACAAATAATTCATATTTTTCACAAATTTTTATGATGTTTTTTCATGCAATCCTGAATTTTTAGGAATTTACTCAATTTGACTTTTTCCATTTTTTTAGAAAAGTTTACTGAGAAAAGAGTTGGTCTTCGAAACGTTTTACAGAATGAATTTATTTATGTTAGTTATTTTATAGACACATAATTATACTCTATGATATTTTGGTAAACATATTATGTACTGCTTTCTTTGTCCTCATATTTCTATTGCACTGTTTGAATCTTTTTCCAAATATCGTTTCATCTACTTTCATTCTTTCTTTTGCGTTGTACTCGTCACTATACTCATAAAACTAAGTTGGCTCTCATTATCTTGACAGAAAGCCCATTTTGTCAGAAACTTCTTATATCATCGCCCTAATGAGGGATGATTGTAAAGAATTCAATGATCCATAAAAAAGTTTTCATTAATCCTCTCCGACACCTTTCACAATTTGAAAGAACTTGAAATTGACAGGCCTGGTAGAAATCTTAGAAATAACAATTGAACTATTCGCAGCTAAACTAAAAGCAGCTGTTGTAATTAAGTTGGTGACAGCAAAAGTACGAATTTGGTCGTACTAAATTTTTACTCGAAGTGTTTCATTATGAGCTATTTTTCAGCAAGCAATCACCTTCACGGCGGCGCTCAGAAAAACATTTGATAGCTAAGTAGCATATTTTAAAATCCATAAATACCCATATATATCTCAATAGATAATATTTTGAATCGGCTCAAGCCCAGAGGCTCATATCATCTGTGCTCGCGAACTTATTTCGTTATGATGGCTGACGTTGCTAGTAATCAGTAGATTTCCATTAGTAAAGTCGAACAATAATACATGTTTTCATTTTGATTAAAGCGGTAACATCCATGAGAACGTTGGCAAATTGTTATTAAATTTATCAGCTGCTTCCATTTTATTTTACTCAAACAATATAACTTTCATAATACCTCGAAGCATGTTTTTTATAAAGGCTAATCAACTCTGGAAAACTTACCAAGCTAATAGACTCATGGCAGCGAAGTGTTCACGGAGCTCTCAGCTAATGCAAGCGACCCGCTCGGTCAAGCATAACTGAGCAACATGGAGAAGCTCTCAGCGCTTCCGAAGTTCGGATGACTCATAAAATTAGCAACTTTCTAAGAGTTTTATCCGTTAGGATAACGCACGGTGTCGCTCGTTCGGCCCCTCGGCAATTTCCGATTTTAAATGAAACTTTTTCGATCGCACAAATACGCGCTCCTTTGCAAGAGAGTCTGTCCTCTCTCTTGGCAGAGACTCTAAATTGTGATTCGGATTACTAACAGCTGTCGGATTTTGATTTTGTAACGTAAGTAAAGCATCAAGGAATGCGGCCAAAAGCCGAATCATAATGTAAACATTCCTAAAATTAACTTTCATTTCCATATGCAGTGTTCTAACGAAAGCGTAGAGTACTTGTGTGTACACAGTGTCCCATTCCTGAGAAAAAATGTTATTCGCCAGTACATTGAGGACAGCCGTGGGATGTATTTCCCCGCAGAGTCATATGAAGAAAGAAAGTACTTCAAGTTTTCAACTTATTAGCCAAGAAATGTTCATTGCACTTCATGAGCAATCGTTGCTGACATCTCTGGAGAAGATTTTTGATTAAATAAGATGGCGCACCACTCCCACAGCTAAAGTTAGCAGAAAACGAAGTTTGGCAAGGCACGTCTGCGGGCAAGGCCCGTACTTAATTGGAGTGAGAGCAGGGCGAGTTTTTCGAATTCTCGAACTGATTGAAGCATTCTAGAAGTGGGGCAAAGTTTGTTCCGAGCATCGAGGACAGGAGATCAAATTCCGGCATCTGACAACTCAAGAAATGGTCCAAGATCAACTTCAACTAGAAAATCACATAATTGGATGGATAGCAAACACAGTCGTTGGGAAAATGATATAGTGAAGGTAGAATCTAAAGGAAGTTAGCATTTTAGTTGCAGTTAATATCACGTAAAATTTTTTCGCAAAACTTTCAGTTTCGGTGGGTTTGATGAAAATTACATATTGTAAGTCAACGCTCATCACTATACTTGGTAGGCTACAAACTTTTTCACGGTTTAGATACATAGCGGATATTGCTGAACCTGATTTATTCCTTCAGTTCAAAATTCTCAAATTGGCCCAAATTATAGCTTAAAAGGCATATATCTACAATTGTGGTCAGAAAAGAAGGCCAATTAATAACCATGGGTAAAGCTATGCTAAGATCCAGACAAAAGCGTCACAGAAAAAGCAATTTGGGCCTAATGGGTAATTAAAATGCTTCAACTATTTAGTATTAAATCTCGTACGATCTTAAATGCATGGTGAAATAATTTACACACGATCTCGTTCTTCGTGGTTCCACCGCACAATGGAGGTTCTTGTTAATCAGTTTCTCAAAATAAATTGAGTTTATTTCTTACTCGTACACAAGGCTGAGCTATAGCGAGAAGGGTATTCAGAGCGTCCAATGAATGTATATATATAGGTTTGAAATGCAGAGACAATGTCTGGTAGCTTTCACTTTCCGCTTGAGACAAGGGGTTTAAAAACTGCAAAGTTCTCCTCCCGCTTCATGTAAATTGTTGGTTTCCCTCAATTCATACAATTGTTGAAATTGAACGATGAAAATGGAAGTTGACTCGAGTTGTATTGAAATCCAGAAGACTGTCGAATTCTGAATAAAATAAGCTATATTAGAAAAAAATATTGCTGCTTCGGCATGACATCCGTAAATTGCAGAATATTCTAGACGTGAGGAGTTCAACTAATGTTTCCACACGTTATTGCAACATCGACAGTTCCGGATTGTTCTGGCAGTCAATAAATGCTGCCGATAGTTTGGAAACTCTCTTCAAATTTACAGCAGTTGCCCGTGTTATGGCAGAGGGTGCGTGAACTTGCATCCGTGAACAATTTTTCCCTGTTGTTTTGAATGAATTTCTGGCATTCAACCGCTTTGTTGCGCGGTGAGAATGCTGCGAATTGTGCTCAGCGAGCGCGGTCGACTGGAAACTGTTCTCTATTGCAGTCACAAAGATTTTCTCACAAAGATTTTCTCTTCTGCAAAGTAGTGGGGCCAGCAGCCGTCGATTGCAGTGGATGTGTGAGGCAGAAACCATAAGATCTTACATTTAATTTGCATGAGACGGATACAACACGAGCCAAATGATCCGTTGCGGAGCTTGACAATTGCAAAAATAGCTAGCTTTCAGGAATTATTTTGTAGACGAAGCCTTGAAAATGCGCCAAACCACAACTTGAATGCCTTCCTGAGTCAAGAAATAACGGATTTGTGTGCATGATATATATGAAATGTTCACTTGAATTGGGGTGCGCCACAGCAACGGTAGTAAGACGGCACTAAGTTTAAGAAGATGTTACGCCTTGGCTTTCTTACAGCGAGATGAATGAATCTCGACACACATCAGCAATTTGGCATTTTGCCAAATCTTTGCCCCATAAATGGAACTAAAGAAGCTTTAGAAAGACCTACTTCAAATTCTTTGATTTGATTTTAGCTCAAAACTAAATGATACCAAAAACTACTCATGATGCTCTAAAATTTGCTTCACTCAATAATTGAAACTCTTCATTATTTGGTTCGAGTGATCGACTGTAAAAATTGTTCAGTTTGTGCAATCCTTCCAAAAAAATTTTGAAGTGTATCTCATGTCACACAGAGAAAAATATCAAATAAGCAAAATGTGCATGTAACAACGTTTTAAAAACAACACCGTCATTATCTGCGAAGAAAAGTAAACAATTTTTACCCTTTATTGCTTAGGTGGACGAAGTCGTTACTTCATTGCACTTAAATTTTTAAAGTTGGCGCCTAAAGACATGAGCAACATTTAGGGGAAAAAATCTTTGCTGTAATGGTTATTTAGTATTTTTGATTAATATCAGTCATAAATCTGCATATTGGTCCATGTATCAATTTCTGCAAATTGTCCATTGCAGAAAACACAAACCAAGGCCGCATTGATGATGAATGAGATTTAAGTCTAATTCGAATTAAACTGTCAAATTTGTTGTCCCTTCCGACAGTAAAATTTTAGATTCCTATTGCTTTGGCATTATAACTAAACATCGACGTTGAAAATAAAGCTAGACTTATTGATTGTAGGGTCTAATTCACGCCTACATGGGGAGAGCATCGAAGTCAGGAATTTGCCAGTTCGTGCGACTTCGCATCTCCCTAACTCTACGACCTGATTCCTTGTACAATGTCTATCAAACACGTGTAGCAGCAATTCTTTATTGATACTACAAACAGGTCATAAACATTGGTCTGGAAAGAGACACATGAAATTACACAAGCCAAAATGCAATACATGAATAAAGAAGAAACTAGAGAATTGAATTATAAAATACCTATGACACAGACGTCCCGACCGAAGTGCAACATATGCAACACCGGCGAGGCAACCGAGCCCTGCGCTAACTAATGCGGAGTGACAAGGACATTCCGAAAGGCAACGAAGTTCAAACTCTTTAGCACATAAAGGGTCGCGCTGTTCTGTCGATGACAGAACGGCGGCAACATTGATCCAGAATCTTTTTATACTTAAGTGTTCCAGGAGCCTTATAAAATGATACGCCAGCATCAAATTTTCGCTACGACAGCCTTAATTAAATACAATGTTGTTATCACCCTCAATCCTCACTCGTTGAGATATTTTATCCAAACTAAACTTTTATCCAGGGCTTTCGAAAGAACTTACTCAAATACAATAATAAGCCAATTCTGATTGTCGCCTTAAAAGCATCTATTCCAAAATATTCAGGAGATGTAACTCGGCACCTGGACGCGCTCAAATATCTATACCGGATTTTGCACATGCTGATGTGTTTAAATCTTAGCTCCGTGTGTTATAGACATATATAGACACATAGTCAAAAATTCTCATGAATGAAAGAAATGGTATCTCTGACATAAATCAAGGTTAGCTCAAAGGATTTCTATTCAAGCTTACTTCACCAAAGAATTGCCAGGAGAAGACAGAAATGCGTAGTGCGCTGGAAATGCCGTAAGTAAAAAGAAGAAAATCTTTCCTTCCTCCCTTCACCGCAATCATCCCTCATGCAGAGCGGACTTCAACCCTCTAGAAAAATGCACTCGTATGATGTCCATAGCCGGAGAAGCCCCGTCTGCTCCATTGTTCTCTTACTCATCCCTGCATGGACGCAAAGAATGCTCTATTCCTCACCGCAGGAATGACACGCAGCTTCTGCTTCCTGCAGATAAACCGTGCGGTGCATTTTACAGCCGAGCCACTTTGGAGCTCGGCGGCAGGCGACAGCGCTACTCTGTTTTCCGCGCGCTCCAAAGTTTCGACGGGCATTTCAGGCAGGTATTCCGAGGCGCATATTCCTTTTGTCTAATTTAGTCTCTCCCAAAAGTTGTCCCATCCGTCACCATTGCAGAGCCCCTGGGGACAGAGTTCCCTTCCTCGGTCCAGCCTCGCATTGCGTTGCCGGCGACAGCCAGACTGCGTCTTCTCAGCTGCGAGTTTTGCTCCAGTGCAGCTGTGTTCGCTGCGTCGCCTGTTTGAGCTCTTTAACTTCTTGGTAAAAATTACCTGATGCTGAGTGATATTAATGGTCAAGCCTCATTTGAAAATCTCACATTTAGGTTACAGTAATATTAATCTGACCTCCCTGTTCCAAACTGTGGCATAAAAACCTTCTATTCTGGCAACACTATTCTACAATGCTCTTCAGAATTCATCTCTGCATTTTCCCCGTGAATTTAGCAGCTTCGTGCATCACGAGCCTGCCATGCCAGCATCATTTGCAGGATGGGTGTGAGAGAGCCACATGCAACACGGTCTCGATCTTATTCAGTTTTGTGGCCGCAGTTCCATATCGCTCCATCACCGGTCACATTTCTCATGGGTATTTTCTTGCTGCTTTTTTAAATAATCACAGTTTGCAGAGACACTCGATATTGTGATGAATGAGTCAACTATTTCGATCTATTCTGTTTAAAGCGATTTTTGAACGAAAGTAATATCACTTTAAAGAAATCGATGTTCTTAAAATTTTCAGCTATAAAGAGCAAACATGCGGGAATTAAAAAGATGAGTCTAATTCTGGAAGACACAAGAAAAGTGAATTGCGATTAAACTTTCCAAAATGGCTCACAGGCACAAAAAAATTGTTGAATACTAAAGACCTAAAACTGAAATTTATTAATGCACGGATATGTTAAGGGATGGGCGAGAGAGGCAAGACTACACCAGGCAAGACTGAATAAGTCAAGACTACATCAGTCAAGACTACATCAGTCAAGACTACACCAGGCAAGACTACACCAGGCAAGACTACACCAGGCAAGACTACATCAGTCAAGACTACATCAGTCAAGACTACATCAGTCAAGACTACATCAGTCATGACTACATCAGTCAAGACTACACCAGTCAAGACTACACCAGGCAAGACTACACCAGGCAAGACTACACCAGGCAAGACTACACCAGGCAAGACTACACCAGGCAAGACTACACCAGGTAAGACTACATCAGTCAAGACTACATCAGTCAAGACTACACCAATCAAGACTACACCAGTCAAGACTACACCAGTCAATACTACACCAGTCAATACTACACCAGTCAAGACTACACCAGTCAAGACTACACCAGTCAAGACTACACCAGTCAAGACTACACCAGGCAAGACTACACCAGTCAAGACTACACCAGGCAAGACTACACCAGGCAAGACTACACCAGGCAAGACTTCATCAGGGCCGATAAAAAGTTCTCGCAAAAAAGGATTCATTGTGTCACCAATCAATAATTGAGTTACGGTTCTTAATTTTTATTGCTCTAGCTATTTTGAGATCAAAACTGTTGTTAAATTGATGGATAACTTTAAAGTTATCTTCAAGAATCGAAGCTGATGAGCTGTTCATAAGGTTGGGGCTGCTGTGGTGGAGGCAAATGTTGCTCGGATCAAACCGGAGCTGCTTCATCAAATCTCACGAGCATTGGCGGTGTATCTAACATGCGGTGTATCCAACATACGGTGTATCCAACATACGGTGTATCCAACATGCGGTGTATCCAACATGCGGTGTATCCAACATACGGTGTATCCAACATACGGTGTATCCAACATGCGGTGTATCCAACATGCGGTGTATCCAACATGCGGTGTATCCAACATGCGGTGTGTCACAGCCATTTTGTTTACCAGTAAAAATATACGCGACCTTACTCCTCAAGGGATCGGGAACAGCAGCATGAGTGGGGAAAAGAAAGGCAAGTTTAAATAATTTGTTATAAGTCCTAAGGGATATTACAGGGTCATCACCACAGAGTTCAACATCCTCTTAGAGAAAAGATTGATATCGTACGAAAATGTGTCAAAAAATGGGTTCATTGGAAAATAACTAGAGTGTTAGTACTGTTACACACAGAGGAGGAATGCTCTGTGTACTTTGTCACTGATTTGTAAATAATTATTTACAGGGAATTATAGAGATAGTCAATACTGGCGAAAACTTACTTCAACTTTGCAATTTCAATGTGAGCAGAATGCCAATCCGACCTGTATTCAAATACCCTATTTGTTAATGTTTTACTGACAGACTTTTGCAAAGCCAGAGGTACACACGAGTAAAAAGATGTACATGCGCATTTGATGGAGACAGAAGTTCTAACGTATTCGTTGCGGGATAGAAAGCAAAGTAAACTGTTCATGAAATTAAAAGCAGATTTATCGTTAATTAAATTTTTGTCTGTCTATTACCATGAGATGAAATTACGTATATAAAGTTTTCAGACGCGCTCCACATTGCATTTTCTCAAATATTTTTCTATATAAACAGATAGAAAATTAGGTTCTACGACATAACTGCAAACCTAAATCATCAAAACTGATAATCCAAGAACTTTATAACCCACAAGATCATCATGCAACAGTTTCTATTACAGTTTCTTGTTGCATTTCATAGGTTTATTTCGTTGGGATTCACTCGTTGGATTGATTCGTAGTATATTCTATCGTAAGTTTTGAATTAGAAACTCCCTAATAATAATTAACCGCTATTTGTTCCTACATAGTTCTAACCCTCATCTTAAGTGACAGCCGCGTAAAGTCGCGGGAAAGCAGAACGCATGGTTGCAAGATTTCTCCCTTCTATTCGTCAGACTCATGCATCATTTTCCTCTTAAGTTGCCTTTGGTTAATTGCTTAATTCATTTTTTTGCGTCAATTTCCCCACGGTTTCCCTTCGGTCTCCCCTCTTCACTCCCCTCATTTCAAGTTCAGAAAAATTTCAAGCTGTAGCCTCGACGCGCAGACGCAATTGGGCGCCCCACATGTGCACTCCTGCGTCTCGTCGACCAGCAAATTAGGAGTCCTAATCACGTACGTAGTTACAAGAGATGCTAATCACGATGGTGATTCATGCCAAACAAGGCAATCATGTTGGTAATAAACGTAAAACTTGCCAATCGTGTAGGTAATTGAAATTGAAATAATGCAGTACAGGTAGGTAGGTAAGAAGAAGGAAGTTGATTTTGACGAATAGTTAAAATAAAAAATAAAAACCTTGCAAGTAGCTATAACAAAACATTTTTATCATGCAGATAGTTATTAAATAAAACTTGCCAGACTTGCAGGAAGTTCAAACAAAGCACTCCAATCATACAGTTGAAATAGTGATTGATCTCAGCATAAACTGTCCAGTTGTTTAATCTAAAAATACAACGTTTGTTCGATGGTTAAACAAAATTAACTGTTAGCTTTACAGCAGACTGGAATAAAATACCCTGTCGATTGAGTGCCTTGATGGCAAACGCAGCAATTGTAGCTTCTTGACGTAGACGTAATGCAGCTTCTTGACGCAGACGTAATGCAGCTTCTTGACGTAGACGTAATGCAGCTTCTTGACGTAGACGTAATGCAGCTTCTTGACGTAGACGTAATGCAGCTTCTTGACGCAGACGTAATGCAGCTTCTTGACGAAGACGTAATGCAGCTTCTTGACGTAGACGGAATGAAGCTTCTTGACGTAGAGAAAATGTGTGGAGCGTCATCAGCCAGTTAAAATAAAATATACAGCTAGTTCTCCAGTCTTGACGCAAAATTCACTGTTTTGCACAACAGAAGTAACTGACAGATAAGCGAATTTTTAAAATTTTTGCTGTTGAGAGCGCGGAAGCAGCGACTGTTGTTTAGAGGGACTTTATGTTCAATATTATTCAAGCGCTGTAAAAAATCAATTTTTTGTTTCTGGTTTCAAGAGTCAAAAACTGAAATTATTGAAAAAAGTTTTAACATTTCTGCTACATCAAGGCACTGAACGACCAGCTGTCAACTCCTAAATGGCGACCTGTCAACTCGCAAAAGGCTTCCTGTCAAGACTTCGTCATTAATTAAGGCTTAGGACTTTGGACTTAGCGTCAATTAGCAGCTTCTAAAATAGACTTTTTATCAGTGTTTTACGGAAAGAAAGTCGTGTCGTAAAGTAGAAAGCCTTTAGCCCATGGATTCGAAGTTTTGTAGTAACAGAGAATTGTTGCTACGGCTGGTGTGAACCAAAGCGCCCACTCCTACAGTAACGGGTCACCGTAGCCCTGACCACTTGCCATATAGCGCCCACTCCTACAGTAAAGGGTCACCGTAGCCATGACCACTAGCCATATAGCCCCCACTCCTACAGTGACGAGTCACCGTAGCCATGACCACTAGCCATATAGCCCCCACTCCTACAGTAACGAGTCACCGTAGCCATGACCACTAGCCATATAGCCCCCACTCCTACAGTAACGAGTCACCGTAGCCATGACCACTAGCCACATAGCCCCCACTCCTACAGTAACGGGTCACCGTAGCCATGACCACTAGCCATATAGCCCCCACTCCTACAGTAACGAGTCACCGTAGCCATGACCACTAGC
>JACJUY010002369.1:30944-85286 GCA_014220935.1 Platorchestia sp. MABIK | reverse complement strand
ACCATTAGCCATATAGCCCCCACTCCTACAATAACGAGTCACCGTAGCCATGACCACTAGCCATGTAGCCCCCACTCGTACAGGAACGGGTCACCGTAGCCATGATCACTAGCCATATAGCCCCCACTCCTACAGTAACGGGTCACCGTAGCCATGACCACTAGCCATATCAACACAACCACGAGGGTACCCCATAGCTCACGAAAGCAAATTTCAAACAACTTCTCCAGCTACAACACTGGCTACAGATGTATGTGATCGTATTCTCGCTCTCACACACCGTCACTTGGTCTCAAGTATACGAGAAACAACAAAAAAACACTGCTAGGAACACCGCTGTGGAACACTGCTGTGGAACACTGCTGTGGAACACTGCTGTGGAACACTGCTGTGGAACACTGCTGTGGAACACTGCTGTGGAACACCGCTGTGGAACACTGCTGTGAAACACTGCTGTGAAACACCGCTGTGGAACACTGCTGTAGAACACTGCTGTGGAACACTGCTGTGGAACACCGCTGTGGAACACTGCTGTGGAACACCGCTGTGGAAAAATTTATTTACCACAAGCGATACAGCAAAAGATTGTATCTTAAGTCTAGTTCAATGGACACATTTGAGTCTAGCTACCTGTGGGCCCGAATAAGTTCAGCGACTTCTAGGGCATCCTTCCATCAACGCTATTTTAAAGTGTGCAGTTATGTTTAACCTAATTTAATTAATTAACCTCCGGGGCATACAAGACTGATCAATAAATTGTTTCTTTCATGATTAGATGCCTAATTTTTACAAAAATAGTTAATATGGGCTACATAGGAACCGTATATTCTAGAAAACGATTAGTAGCAGACCTAAAACAAGAAAAGTGTTATGGAAGCATTTGGTGTATATTTAATGAACTTATACTGCTAAGAAACTTTTTTATTAAAAACTGAGTTGATTATGGATATTTTCTGCTTCTTGACGCAGAGAAACAGTGTGGAGCTTCAAATATTTCACTCAAACAAAACTTTACAATGGAGACCACGCATTCTGAGGCCACGGTCTGAGCCAAGAGCGAGAATTCCTGGCGTACGAAGGCAACATATTTTGCCTCTTGAGATCACAGCAGCTCGTCTTCATTTTTGAAATATTACTCCTTACCTGCTGTGAAATAGAAAACATGAATAAAAAAGGTTGTAACTAAAAAACAGCGGATCACTTCGGAGGCATTTCTTTGCCACGGGAAAAAATACACACAAAACGCGTAAATGACAGGGAAGTTGCAGTGCTCTTTCAAATGATTCCTCATTCCTGAGTTTCCTCGCATGAATTCCGAAACACATGTTACTAGTACCTCTAAATACAAGTACTGTGTGTCGTACGTGTTCCCCAACTGTTAAACACGATAGCATTTCCAAAATATTTAGCATCGTCCTTGATCACGTCAATCCGTATTTTGAGCGCATTTCATCGATTTCTTTCATTCATTTGTTACTTCCATTTCCTGTTCCATGAGCATTTTTTTTACAATTGCTTGATCGTAAATCTGTGCAGAAGTTTAAACTTGTGTACTCTTGACACAGTTCTTTATTTCTTGATGTTCGTTTGCTTTGTTGTGGGAGTGCGAAGAATTATTCAACTAATTTTTAACAAAACATTTTAATCGGATATCATTAAATATTCCACAAAAAAATTCAATCAACCTTTGTTGCAATCAAGTGTTAGAACCCGTTTAGTTTTTTAATGACGTCGTTTCTCATTCCAGAAAGAGTAAATCCTTCATGCTCCTCCTACTTTATTCTTGCTCCTCCTCTACTTCCTTTACTCTACTTTCTTCCTCTACTTTCTTTAACGCAATTGAGGACAAAATACGTCGACCACTCCATATTTGGTGAGGGAAAGAAAGTAATTAAAATGAGTTACATGTTCCAATTCAAATTTGCCATTTCGAAGTACTCTAATGCTCACAACTTCTCCATGTCTTTAGATGTGCAATGGACCACACGCCTCTCGGCACCAACCACAATTACTTCTCAACCGTGAAAACAATTCACGTGCTAAATTTGGCCTTGCTCACTAATTGGCTGAGCAAAATCCTGGTGAAATTATTTTGATCAAAACGTAATGAGTTCACAGGGAAGCAACAAAGAGGGGAGCCTTGGCTCCTGCCTAGCTCATGACTCTCCTGATAACTCCCCGTTTCACTCAAACTCTGAACGCAAACAACGCTAAAGCATTTATTGATAGCATCAATCCTTACTGTATTCTCAACTTCTGTCGGTAGAAAATCACAAAATCTAGTAAAATTCAAAGTAAAATGTTAGACGATGAAGAAAATTTTGGGCTCAAATCGGAAAAACTGAGGAAGGAATTGCATTTGCTTTTATCAAAACATTTCATGCAAATAGATTTCAAAATTATATTGGTTAATACGTTAAAAATAGGGTCTTCTTTCAATTACAAAGATTGAACTCCCAAAGGCATGCTCTCGTCTGTTGTTTACAAATATCGTTGCGCACATCGTGCGTCTGAGTACGTGGGCTCAACTAAGCGGTCCCTCAGTATTCGCGTTGCGGAGCATGCTGGTAGGAGTTTTAGAACAGGCCTCCTTCTCTCTACTCCATCCCATTCTGCCATCCGTTCTCATGCAGAAAAATGCGATCTTCCAGTGCGCTTAAACGATTTCAATGTAATTGCATCTACATCTGGTGTTATAAATCTTCGTATTTTAGAATCCCGGCATATTTTAACGACAAAACCAGTTCTGAATGATAGTCAGTCCGCTTTCCCCCTTCAGCTAGTTTAGGTTGTATTTGTAAGTTTTTAGCATGATGCTATTTTTTTTTTCTTCATCGTCTAACGTTTTACTTTGAAATTTCCAAGATTTTGTGATTTTCTACCGACAGAAGTTGAGAATGACCTAACGGGTCGAAACGTTCTTTTTTTATTATTAGACTGTATTAATAAGAATGTTAAATCTAAAAGCTACTTTCTTTGCTCTTTTATTCATAATTAGGATTTGCAAGAAGCAAAACATTAGTATTTATCCTTACTGAATTCTTTCCTGAGATTTCATTTTTCTCTCTTGAGCCTTTCTTGCAATCTAAACTGGCAGTGCTTACAAACCTTCTTTCTCCTGAAGACAATGAAGTTTCACAAAGCTTCGCGTCGGTTTTGAGAAAGTAGTCTCTAATCTAGATGAGGTTTACAGAGAGTATTAAATGAAATATGCTGTTCATTTTTTAAAGTTTAAAGAATGATTAACAGCTTAGGGGCATTTTAAAATCAGAAGTTATCAAGGGATCAAAAACTGTTTTTTACAAAATGAAATACACAAATATATGTCTTGTATTTAAAGCAAGGGAAAAGCTAACAATTGTTCTAAAGCTCAGCGGTACACAAGCATTCAAAAACATAAATCTGGATTTCTTAAATGACCCTTCTGAGTTGTGATGTTAGTACTGCATCCAAGTTGTACTTTGTGAGTTATTCATGCTAAACAGAATAATCCCCGTACTATACATCTCAGTAGAATACGGATTAGACGAATGGCCATGATACTAAGCGATGATTATTCAAAATAGAACCAAGAGAATGTATTGGGCAATAATGAAAACTCTTTCCTATATTTAACCAATTTCAGTTGTATTTCACGACGCTGACCGAGGCAAAGCTGTCCAAATATCCATCTGTTTACTTGCCCATTTGTTTGTCTGTCCATCTGTCCATCTGCATAGCTGTCCATCTGTTTTTCTCTTCATTTGTCCGTCTGTCGATCTGTCTATCCGGACATCTATCCCTCTGTCGATCTTCAAGCTGACACGGCTGGTACGCACACGTGGTTTGTACAATTTCATATCTGAAAAAGGCTGTGTGGCTCAATTGAGGTGAGCTTGTATTATCTCCTTAAACTATCAGAATACTCAACTCAACATTGCTAAAGAGAGGCTATGAGCCAAATAACTGGGATACTGACCGCGTACTTTCCCCCCCGCAGTCACCCATTCAAGTTGTTACGATACCCGAACTGCGATTTGGATCATTATAATACATGGAGTCATTTCAACAGTAGTCTATCTTCCAACGTTTGTACTTTGTTTGAAAAAATAAAAAATTAATTTAATAGACTGTCACAACTTTAACGGTGACATGCAGCGAGACTGCCTCTTGTTATTTCTTTCTGAGATGGTCCCAGGAACATCACTAGCTGTGTTGTGAGATCCTAAGAACCTCATTAGCTGTGTGGTGATGATAAAGAACCTGAACTGCCGTCTGTCATCGCTATTAACCATCACTAGTGTAGGATAAGCCTTATCACAGAATGGATTCTTCGAGTTTTTACACACGGTTGATTTCAGCAATTCTGTGCGCTGAAGGCTCTACAATACCGCCACGGCTTAAATTAATGTTACTAATTTAGTGGAGTCTCTCGGTGTTGTCTGGGAGCTTGAGACCCATAAACCAGATGATGTGTCTGAGGTTTTCGAATAAATTACCCTGTTAATAAGTTGACTATGCTGTTGTTTATCGCTCGTTGCTGGTATTTATTAAGTAGGTAAAGGGTTCTATCTACAGCATTGAACTGGCATCTTGACAGTTGTACTTGAAAACGAATGATATCAATTAAGGGATCGAATTGAAAAGAGTGACCATGAATTTTTCAAACCCATCCTATATAACCATTTCAAGGCCTGCTCTACCACGTGAAAGTCTGCTCATTTTCTAAAACACATAACACATCGATGGCGTTTAACGTGTTTAATAATCGAAATTAATTCATTTGAACTAGAATGACAAGGAATTTTTGACTATTTTCCAAGGGATTTTTTGCATGAAAACCTAAACATTCCCTTATGAAATATTTAGACCCAAAAATAGGAACCTAGAAGCTTAATGGAAATCTATCCGCGAATAAATCTTCAAGCGCAGATTCAGAAAACACATCAGTTCTTAGAATTTCATAGCAAATTGTGCCTGAGCAAACTTGCGATATTTTTCAATTAAACTTTGTAACAGAAATTTGAGTTTTAACATTTTTTAAAACATATTGAGAGCGTTTAATGTGTTCAATAATCGATATTCAGTTACCAATTCGAAAAATGAGCTTTCACTCACAATAAAATATCTCAAATAAAAATCGCAATTGTGAATTTATTATCCCGTTATTTAGGTCGTGGATTTCATAGCTGAATAACAAAATCTACAATGAAAGCGAAATTCAAATGAAGTCCAGTGTTGGCCTCTATTCAACTCAGCGTCGAACAGCAAAACGATAAGATTTCCCTTCAGGACTTTCTCTTGTTGGAAGCCTTGGAACAAATTTAGGCGACACATGCCCATTGATATCTGAGTTCGCTAGGCTGCTAACATTTACGAACAAGAAACTTTTCTGAGACGCGCAAATTCTGCCAAGAAATTCCTCTGTCAACGAAGGAATTCCGAGAGCTTTCTTTCAGACTCTTTAACACCGCCTGACATCTGGCTGCTAGCTCGGCTTGACCAGCGGAAAAAATTGTCCAAATGTTTGTTTCTCAGGCGGTCCTTTTAGTCGGGAGGCGGAGGAGGCTTAGTCTCAGACCCAACAACGGATGGGGAGCTTCTACTTGGTACTGACCAGTGGCAAATTCAGCGTACGAAGAGGCCCATCTAAGCTTTTATGCTCGAGGTCCTGAAACTTCTTTGAGGACATGATGCAACTTAACTGAGATCCAAAGTCAGGACAAACTCGGATCGGGAAAAGAATTGAGCGTAACTCATTGAATACTATACAAGAAAACATTGTGTAGTGACAATGCGCGTAAAAAGATGCCGTAAACGTCAGCTGGAGTAATAAAAAGCTTGTCAAAACAGAGCTGTGCTACAAAGAGGGAAACATCATTCCCGTTTCGCTCATCTTTAAAGCTCCTATGAACGTGAGCATGGGCGCCGCAGCACGCGGTTCCAGCGATGCCCTCCACACAACCATCACGTGATGCGTTGCTCTGCGCGACGGAGTTGCGTGCCGAGGTTTGCTTAAGACCATAAATGGGGACACTGGAACTCGCTGGAGCGAGAATGACAAAGTACAAACAAACGACTGGCGCTGGAACGGTGAATTGAGGTGTCTGTAAATAATTGCGAGGGCTGTCACATTCCGGACGGGTGCTCTTTAATTCCCCTGCCGCGCTATCTCCGCTATCTGGTCGCAATGTCTGCACTGCGGTCACCGTAAAGATAAGCTTCATTTAGCTGCTGTTGAAGAATGCAAATTTTTAGCGGATTCTCACTTGAGAAAATAGAGGTTGTTGTTGGCAGGAGCTATGTGTAAATTGGAGGACGTGGATTTCATAAAATTTAAACCAATATCAACATGATTTAGCGTGCAACTTTGAATAAGGAACATCGCACGCTCGTGATAGTTATTGTGAATAATTGAATATTACATAGCGTTTCTCGTTCTTCTCCACTGAACAAAATAATGTAATCCATTTACTCGAATGCAATGTGCTTCATAAAAGTATTTAGGACTATAGTAAAAATGTAACAATCAAATTGCGGAATAATAACGTTTCCGCGTGAAACTGCTAATAAAAATAACTCAGCGTTGACAATCAAACTCTAACTTTTGCCTGGATTCTCATCAGCAAACAAAATTAAAACACGAGCAGCTGAGTGACTTTCTTTCTGTTCTGAGCCGCCGTCATCGCAACAAAAACACCGCCATTCATTTCTCCCTTTGGGTGGAACTTTTAAAACGAAACCAGTTGTGTAGGCAGCAGCAACAGCGTTATAGGCGTGGTCTTACTGCCTCACCGTGTTGAAACAGCTGCTGCTGCTGTAGCAGCTGTTGTAACACCTGCTACTGCTGCAGCAGCGGTTGTAGCAGCTACAACTGTTGCAAATGCGGGAGCAGCTGTAACTGCGTCAACTATAGAATATTCTGCCCACCATGCAACTCCAGCAACTGCTACGACAGCAACAGCGGCTTCAGCAGCTGTGGCTGTTGCCAGTGCTCCAGTTGCTACAGTGTTGTCTGCAGCACGCACAGCACTGTGTTCAACAGCTACTGCAACAGTTGAAGCATTGAATTCGACAGCTGCTGAAATAGCTGCCGTATCAGCCACAGCGTTGTGTTTAACAACTGCCGCAACAGCCACAACGTTGTGTTTAACAGCTGTCGGAACAGTACAGCGTTGTGCACCACAGCTGCTGCAACCACTACAGCGTTATGTACAGTCGCTGCTGCTGCAATAGCTACAGCGTTTTGCATAATAGCTGCAACAGCTGCAGCTTCAATGTACTCCATTTCACGGTTCTCAATGAGTGTCTGTGCTTTGACCACGCCGTGTCACGCCTCAAGTTGTACTCCAATCAATTCTTAGCTAAGCTCTGCTTTTTTCAACGTAGAATGTCTTCTGCGACAATGAGTATTTTTTTTAATTTATCAAGACTTAGGGTGCCATTAATTTCACACTTCCTATAAAATCCTATCCGATTTATTGCGCTTCCTCTTCCTGCCGAAAATATCTCTTGGCAATTCACTTTGAGCCTCAAATCGTCTT
The DNA here is from genome assembly GCA_014220935.1 of Platorchestia sp. MABIK. Classification (NCBI taxonomy): domain Eukaryota; kingdom Metazoa; phylum Arthropoda; class Malacostraca; order Amphipoda; family Talitridae; genus Platorchestia; species Platorchestia sp. MABIK. The sequence continues at coordinate 77,763 of JACJUY010002369.1, read as the reverse complement.
TGCTCGGCTACTTAGCTTCGCTCTAATGGAATTCCTAAGCTAAGGATTTCAGGGTAGATTTTTTTAAGCCTTCCTACCCCCATTAGCCTTAACGTGGGAACCGCTCCAGTGTATCAGTTTATTTTAAATCAATCAAGATGCCATGTTTCTTATACGAATATTTTTGCTGAATTCAGTAAGAAAACGTAGAGTAGGAAGTAGAAATCTCAATTATTTTGAAAATGCTCTAGAGTATACTTCGATTTAAACTTAGATGGAAGCAGAATTAAGAGCTACTTTCATAACCTCGAAGTAGTTTGAAATCACCATCATGCATTGGCGGGAATTTAGTAAGAAAGTTTCAAGGGGTGACTTGGCTGTTCGCTGTGCGCACAGATTGTAGTGAAGCATTGTTCCATGGCGGCCATATTAGAATAAAACAGAATAAAACAGATTAGAATATCAAAAAATTTCTAGATTACTAAGTCCAAGAAATTGCCATGCGCTTGAAGACTAGAAATCCTAGTAACAGAAAGTAATGAAATTTCAGAGACGCTCCTGTGATCGGGTAACAGAGAGTGAAGCTTCATCTTGTTGAAACTCATCAGAGATTTTAAACGCAGAGGAACTCAAAAGCAGATTTAATTTATAATGATGGCCTACGCAGCCGTCCTCGTTACGAGGTGCAGCTTATTAGACCATAGTAAAACATAAGCAATGTGATAATCCATGGATTTTAATAAATGGAGTGGTAATTTGGGCCTGTGTACAATTTTATTTTTTTGTCTTTTAATATTTCATTTCTCAGTGTAACGAATATTTATAAGGATATTGCACGGTGCATGTATGAAATAAAATTCTGCTCTATAGGCATGACTATAAATAAATCACCTCCATGTTCATATAAGTGGAGAAATCACCTGCTAGATAAGATAGGAGCAACATTTACCTATGGATTTACGGATAACAAACCCTTCTTGCGCGACTTATGCAGAGCAAAGACAAAATGTCGGGAATGTCTTGCTCTCAGATTCATTTTTGCACTCATGCAACGGTTCACGTGCAACACTCACGCAACGGTTCACGTGCAACACTCACGCAACGGTTCACGTGCAACACTCACGCAACGGTTCACGTGCAACACTCACGCAACGGTTCACGTGCAACACTCACGCAACGGTTCACGTGCAGCGCTCACGCAACGGTTCACGTGCAACACTCACGCAACGGTTCACGTGCAACACTCACGCAACGGTTCACGTGCAACACTCACGCAACGGTTCACGTTAACACTTACGTAACGGTTCACGCACATCCTGCAGAGTAAGCGTACAGAAGCTCAAAAGTTGCAAGGCCTCAATGGACAGCGGCATTGACTGCATATCGGTTTGTTTGTCATGAGGTACATTCCTGTATATCTGATATGCTCCACTGTTACCTTCATGAGATTGCTACCCAAAAACTTACCCTACAACTAGCAAGAAACAAAATGATGATGGCATATTAAATGATTATTCTAGTCGATCACTAGCAATAGGAGGGCGCTGATAGAAATCAATGAGCTCTCTACGTGTTGCTGCATGTATCGGGCAAAGAAATTACTTAAGGTGTTTAAAGAAATTAATTTAATGAAATTAAATAGAAATCAAAGAAAGTGATTGAAGTGGGCATTTCTCAGAATATTATATACATACAATCCAAATCCTACAACTTTGTTTCCTCTCGCTGCTCGCTGCGTGAACTTCATTACAAGATCGTGAAGAGTATTGTAATATGTTTGATAATCAAGAAATTTTTATTCGAATTATGAACATTTGCGCTTCCTGACGTAAATATGAACTGATTCGTGCCAACCATTTTGCCATCATTAAATCGGGCTTACATTGAACATAAGCAGAACTTAAGCATTTATGAACTAAGCATTTAAGCATTTGGTTATCAGAGAAAAACTTCTTGAAAACGTTTTCTATCACACAAATAAAAATAACCATTACAGTACATACACTTCAAACGCCTAAGATTTGCGCGAAAGAAACATAGCATACTTATTTGAACCGATAACGACAATGTCATACTTGATACCTCCTACTTTATTGAGTGTTTTGAAATCAGGAAAAAAACATTCGAATTTAATTTCAACGCATGATTTATCTGTGACGAAGCGAGTATAGTGAGTGAGAACCCTTCATAGCTCACAACACAGGGAAGGGTTCACACAGCAAGTTCTTTACATCAGAGTCAGAATCAGGTCTCTGCGCCTGCACAAGTTACATGCGCTCCAGTCACGAACTTCGCAAGGTTTTGTGTGAGGTCGCAACTGTTGCTGAAGACGACATGCTAAATTATGGCGATAAACGGCGCAGTTTGTTCCATAAACGGGACTTTGTAATGCGAGAGACCTCAGGAAAGCGTTCCTAAGTGCAATAGCCGGGCACGGTCAAGGTGCAATGTTTATGACAGGCAGCAATGCGTCAGTGCATGCATCCTTCCTTGCAAGTCTCGCGAGGACAGGCGTGCAGAGGAAGGAATTTTTGCTGTGTGCGGTGAAGGAAATGGAGACATATATGTTGCTAAATCTAATAAAGGAGTTGAAAGGAATAAGATGATGCTAAACGTAATGAATGAAATGAATAAAATGCTGCTAAATGTAGTGAAGGAAATGAAGAGAATTAAATGCTGGTAAATGTAATAAGGGAAATGAAATGAATAAAATGTTGCTAAATGCGTCTGGCCAAATGCTGTGGGCGGAGCCGTCACCCTGACACGCTTTGCTGCTCTGATTAAAGTCATTTGGAAGTCTTGGTCGTGATTTTCTGACGGGCTGAGAGGAAATCTTCATTTATTGAAAATTTCGAGGCTTATTTTCTTGAAATTCCTCAATGTAACGTAGGCTTCAGTTTCCAGGCTCATCAGTAAATGCTACGTAAAGTTCAAAGATCAGAGTTTGAAAAACATGCCGTCACTTCGCAATTTGAGCTTTGTACTCTCATTCGTCACCAGATATCATTGGTCACTGATCAAGAAATAACCGCTCTTTTACATGAGCCGCAACTTCCCGATGGCGTGAAAAATTTTGAAATGATGATCTCGTTGTACCAACGATATGATGTGTTCTGATCTCAAACTTTCGTTGCTCAAAGTAATTTTAACTTTCTTTTTGTATCAAATTCCTTCTGATTCTGCAAACACGTAGAGGTGTGGACGCGCACATTCACACAGCTCAGAGCGGCCAGGAAGCGAAGGTCAGGCCTGTCATTACACCTGCGCGGAGGCGACCCGTTAATTTGCCGGACACGCACCTCGACATAGCCGCCAATTTTACATTTCGTGAATGAACTGCCCAGGTCTCGCTTTCTTCGCATTCACTGTTAGGATTTCTATGGAAATACTGGAATAGATGAAACTGTTCTGTAATTTCTAATTTAGGATTTTCGTGAAAATACTGGAATGGCTGAAGTTATTCTGTAATCTCCAATTTACGACGTGTACAAAAATACTGGAATTATTGAACTCATTCTGTAAGCTCCAATTTAAGATTTCAATGAAAATACTGAAATGGATGAATTTATTGTGTAATTTTCAATTTCTTGTTAATGCATGATGATGTATGTGATCATGAGAGTTGGTTGACGTTTTCAAATTTCTGGCTGCACTAACTCGGGTTTATGCTGCTGGAAAATCTGTTTTAAGAATGAGCATTTTTTGGAATAGGGAAATACATTCTATCAGAGAGTAGTAAAGTCAAATTTAGGACATGGGAATGTATTTTAATAGAACACTGTTCATCAACCATCAAATGAGAAAACCATAATCTGTTACTAATTCATCTATTTTTCAGTTTTTTTTATTGAGAGCGGTCTCGAATTTTCCTCGATCTCCATCTGTTAATTTTTTTAGATATATCAGATTTAACTAATTTGTAATCAATTCATCGCAATTACGCAATAATTAAGTCCGTTCAAAACTTCTCACAAATCGTTGTTCAAACAGTGAGTAGGAAATTTCTGAAGGCATATGTTTACACTCACGTTTTGTTAGCCAAATCCATAAATTGTTGCTTGAATGTTTTCACAAGACTTCTTCTTGTTTGAAGTTCAGAGCTGAAAGCTCACTTGCTTATATATTTACACTTAAATCCACATAATTTCCTAGTTACGACAGCTAAGTCAGATATGTAAGTACATACATATGTATATATGTATAAATACGAACTGTAGCTGCGTAATTTATAAGTCTTATTAAATTAGGCATGAATTACGCTTTCCTTATATACCAGCATCTACGGATCTCTGAAAAATACCTCATGAAACTTCAACTAAAACTTCAGGAAATGGCAGCTTCCCGTGCACATCCAACTCTTATGTATGACTCCGCTCTTTTTGTCAATCAATACCTTACTATCTCCAACGGCTTCACGCTGTCTGCCTATCGTCTATATCGACTTGGTAGGCATAGTGTTCAATACCAGGTGTTCCACTCAGGACGTGCAAAAGTTGGCACATCCACAAACTCCCAATCTGCATTAATGTAACTTCTCATCGATATATTGATAATTCTATAATAGCTTATGCAGGAATGTAAATGACTTGACTATGAGTTTCTCTTCAATGTCTACTAGGGTGGAGCGTTTTTTCAAAGTTTTTGAATCTGATAACGCTATAGTGTGGAAAAGTTATGAATCCCCATAGAAATGACATGTGCAAAATACTAGCCCTCTAAGTCGATATCTTCACGTGCCGCCGAGGTGCCAAAATATTGAGAAATTGCAAAAAAAAGTCATTATTGATAAAATTTCCCCAAATTATAAATTCTTATAGCTTCTTTGGTCAATATCGGGTTTAATGCGCTCACGGAAATTAAGAATTCCGTTCCCAAGAATCACTAAAGGAACACATTTATAAACGTTTTACACGAGTGAAATTCTGCTCGCTGATGCGTTATTTTTGAGATTTAACAATAATTACGATCAGATAGGAATAACATTACATAGTCGGCTGCTTAGTCGCCGCATTGTTGGGTCACGCCTACATTCATGGCGGGACACGCCCACTTTCTGGGCGGGAAAAAATTGAGTCGGTTTGGGTAAGTTAATGTAAGCTATTTTAGGTTGATTTATGTTATTTTAGGTAAGTTTATTTAACTAACCTAACATAACCTACCCTAGCCTCACCCATCGTTACGTCAATACCGTATTACTGCATATTTACTTGTCCGTTCCTTCACTTTTATATACGACGTTCCTATAACTTCAAAGTTGAACAATTCGAAAATTACGCATCGGCGAGCAGAATGTCATTTATGTAAAACGTTTTTAAATGTGTTTCTTCAGTGATTCTTTGGAATGGAATTCTTAATTTCCGTGAGCGCATTAAACCCGATATTGACCGTTTCTTTTGCTATAGCAATAAAAGCGTGTTAAAATATGTCACTTTATTAGATTTCATATTTCAGGTCGATCCGATAACGTTTTCACATGCTGCCAGCGTCACACAAATTATCAAAATATGGTGAGTTAGAGTTATTTTTCCTTTTATATTATTGATGAAAATATAAATTATAGAAGGTAAAACTCCACCATATTCAGCAATTAATGTGAAAATGTGTTGTTGATGGTCATGCACCGCACTTAAGTCCTGTGATTTTATCTTCACATGCCGCTAACTATCTTAGAAAGAGTCATAATAATAATTAAAACAATAGGGCATGTTCCATCACGTTTTGCAAGGTCAAGCTGGGGAGGCTTAGGTACCACTAGGGTAGGTTGGGAAGGCTTAGTTTCTGCTAGGTTAGGTTAGGAAGGCTTAGTTTCTGCTAGGTTAGGTTAGGAAGGCTTAGTTTCTGCTAGGTTAGGTTAGGAAGGCTTAGTTTCCTAAGCCTCCCCACATTTTTAGTTTAGTTTAACATATTTTTATTGCTATAGCAAAAGAAACTATAAAAATCTATAATTTCGGGAAGTTTTTTCAATAATAACGTTTTTTGGCCATTTTTCAAAATTTTGGCTCCTCGGTGGCACGTGAAGATATCGACTTAGAGGGCTAATATTTTGCCCACGTTATGGGGATTAACAACTTTTCCGCACTATAACATAATCAGATTCAAAAAATCGGAGAAAACGCTCCTCCCTAGTGGACATGGACGGGGAACTCATAGTCACGTCATTTACATGCCGGCATAAGCTATTATATAATTATCAACATATCGATGATGAGTTACAGTAATGCAGATTGTGAGTTCAAACTATTGCTGATTGTGAGTTCAGAAAAGTCTTCACTAATACACGCGCAATTCTAAATCATTTCAATCGCACCAGAAACGTTTCAGAAATCGTAAAGTTATTTCAATCGTATCACAACGCATTTATGTCGCATTTGATGCAACTAAAATAAAATATTTCCATTTTTATCAACGTGATTGAGAAAAATTTTTCAGTGCATTTTCAGCCATGCAATATTTGTAACCTCGAAGCATTGCATTTTATTGATTGACCTGGATTTACAATTTTTCAAACTGGCCTTGCTTAAGTAGGAAGAAGATTATAACCTTTTTTTAATTTTATTGCCTGAAAATAACTGGAACTGTAGAATAGAATGAACGGACTTCGTTAACGACCTCATCAAACGCGAAGAATGATTTTTTCGAAGAAAGAGTTGAATTTTCAGACGATGTTGATGCAAATTTTCCTCTTCGAGGAAAGTTGACTAAGCGTGAAGGTTCAACGAAAAATTGTCTCTGTTTGAGAGACGAGTTTGCTTGGAATGGACGATCCGCCAGCAGTTGAAGGTTAATTTTACGCTCCTGAAAATTGATGAAAAATTGGTTGAGGACTGAGTGTTATTTGCTTCAAAACTTTTCACTCGAAAGCAAGTATAAGTTCTCCATCAGTAGTAAAGAATCAATGGTGTAGAAGTACAATTAACTAATAAAAAGCACGACAATTTTTAATGTAAAATGACAAAATTGTCTTGAAATAAATGTATAGCTTAGAGAACTTATCGTGAAGCAAAGAGCCTTTAAAGCTCAGTTAATCATGACTGTAGTATATTGAAGCGCTCAAGGGCAACATTTAAGTTTGCCAAAGCCTTAATAAGAGCACGCCAACTAAAAAGCTAAGACTTCACGTTGAAAACTTCACGTTTGATCACACGGTGATGAAGAGCATTAGATTTTCACGTAGCTTTTATCTCCGAAACGGCGCGTTCACTCGGGCATCCAAATAGAAGGAACTCTCATGCACGCATCTCGACAGGGAAATATTTTACTAGAGGGAGCTCTGGAAACTTCAGCAAACAAAAGCGCTTAGAAGAATCTGAAATTTTCCTGCACCGAGATCCGAAGAAACGTTAAGCCTGCCCAAGTTTATTACGAATAGAGCACTGCTCGCAAACTTGAGCTTTCGGAAGCAATTTTGTGCTGGAGCCCTCAAGCATCCCCTGATATTACGCAAAGTTTTCGATGACGCAGAAAAATGGCTTCGAGCTGACAGCGCGCGAGGAGTTACCGTAGACTTCTTCGCCAATTTTCCACTGATATACGACCAGTGAAGCTACTAATTACGGCCTACTTTAAACTGCACGCTCCGAATAATAAATAAGAGCTTAACTAGTTGATCGTGAACCTGCATGTGTTCGAATATTAAGATCCTATTTGCTAACGTAGTTTTTTGGACCCACATGAGTATTTTCTTTTGATTAACTACTTAAAAAATACTAGGAATTGCTTTATTAGGTTTCAATATTTTTACATCGCTGAACCTCGTATAGGCCCATCCCTTCAAGTTGTACATAACACCTTCTAGGAAATCTCTCATAATCAAATTTTTCGAAATTTGGTATCTTCCTGCATGAAATCTGAAATTATTAAGTTTGAAGAATGGATACAAATGTCCGTGAGCATTCCAATTTATACACGATGAATGAGTGCCTTTGATGATGATATTAGGCTTGCCCGCATCAGTACAGACTTTATTTGGCTGTACACGGCTCCTAGCCTACATCATTGGGAACTGGACCGCTCCCAGCAAGCCTGAGCTCCCAGCAAGTCTGAGCTCCCAGCAAGCCTGAACTCCCAGCAAGCCTGAAGTCCCAGCAAGCCTGAAGTCCCAGCAAGCCTGAGGTCCCAGCAAGTCTGAAGTACCAGCAAGTCTGAGGTCCCAGCAAGTCTGAGGTCCCAGCAAGTCTGAGGTCCCAGCAAGCCTGAGGTACCAGCAAGCCTGAGGTCCCAGCAGAGGTCCCAGCATAGGTCCCAGCAAGCCTGAGGTCCCAGCAGAGATCCCAGCAGAGCTGGGGACATCGTTGCGTATTCCCCACGTCGTTGTGGGCAGATTTGGTATTGGCTGGACGGCCTGCGCCTCCCCCAGGAAATCAGGAGGCCTAGCTCCGTCCAGGCTGATCTTTCTTGGCCGTCAAATGTCGAGGAACTTTCCAGGCTGGCAACGCAAGCTGACCGTCTTCTAATTGAATGTTTTCCAAAACGAAAGGGTCTGTACTTCTTTGGGAACTTTTTGGGAAACTTTTTGATTGCTGCCGGAATTAAATTTGCGGTATCTTTTATTTCAGTGCAGGGATTTTTTTAGCGAATCCGAGTGAAATGGTTCTGTAGGCCGCCAGGTCGCTTATCTCAGCCATTCAATAAACGCTCGCTGAGGCTTCAATGAGAGATGACTTTTTTCAATTACAATAAAAACATAACGGCAGCAGCAAAAAGTATTTAAATTTTAGCGATGGCAATTTTTGACAAAAGACTCCTGGTTTTTTACACCTTTGTGTCGTTAAAATTTTACCAATTTTAAAGAATCCACAGTAAATTGCGCAGCCAGGCTTCAATTTTGTAAAAAATAGTGCTCGAAATGACTTCAAAGAGCTCGTTTTCTTGGTTCACTAGCTACAAATTTGCGAGGTGTATTGGGCATTGGGCACGTATGAGGGTTCGCACAAATTTTGCCACACAATTTCATAAAATTGCACAGTGTAGAGTTCACTTGTATTTATTTATAGTCCATTTGACAAGTCAATAACATCGCTCGCACATTTCTCGTTTGAGCGCCACCTGCCTTGCAAGAGTCGGGCAATCGTCCCAGGAAAAATTAAAAGTTCATGGAATTATCAAACAGTCGAATAATTCTCTCTTCAGGATTTCTTCTAAAAAAAATTCATCATATGATACAAATCGCATGTGTTTTGACTCCAGTTTTTCTCCATCAGTAATTTTTACATTCATTTTTTGGTTTGTTCTCAGAATGAATGACTCTCCATTTTATTCATTCTGCGTACAATTGTTATTTTCAAAGAAATGCTCATATTAAGAAATGTGTTTTGAATCGGTTAATCAAAACCAGTCTACCGGACAGAAACTAAACATTGTATTCATATCCAATGCAGCATTTAATAAAAATAAAATTTTATTCGGACATCACAAGTGTAACCTTTTCCTACAAAACTACGTGAGAGTTGGTGCAGAAATCAATTTAGCACATTGACGGGCTGAGCATAATTTTTGAGCAATCATTTGATATTCAACGTCAATTTGAATAACAGTTTACAAAAATTATATTTTTGATGTATTGAAACTATCAGAAAGGTGAAATGCAGCAGTTGCCCTTGAAGACTACTTATTAATTGAAAATTTGAGCTTGTCTTCTGAGTTCAAACTATCTCTTAAGTCATTATTACACTGCAAGTTCCTTCCTTTTACTCCTGACCAGCGAAAAAACTCGAAGCGCTATCGTTTTCAGACGCACGAAGAGTCTTTCTGCTTTTAGAAGCCTGAGCCTCTGATACGGAATTATTTTTGTGTTTAATGCACAACTCCCATCGGAATAGAACTACGGAACCACCGCACCGTAATAGTTGAGCATCGGCGTGAAGATATTCCGTAATGGCATGGGGATAAGACAGTAATATTGAGATTAGAGATGCTAATTCTAACTAACGAAGTATTTTCGAGTTTCTAAAAGTGCTGTATTAATTTAGTCGTTCTTCGGTTCCCATTGCTGATATTTTGAATTCTAAACTAACAGAACTCGTTCATGTTTTAAATGTGCTGTATCAATTTAGTTATAACTTAGTTCGTATTTCCGTTATTTCAGACAAAAAACTGCTACAATGAAATTTGTTTCACTGCCCAAACACTTCGCGACGGGGGTTCCAATTTTTAATCAACTTTGTAGTTGCGTATCACAAATTGCCTCCGTGCTCAAGAATTTGTTCCTCTGGCCTCACAAATACAACTTTCCTCTAAAAAGCTAATTCGAGACTTCACAATAAACTGGAACTAAGCTCGAGTCAGCTTTAATTTTCAACGAATCTTATTATCAAAATGATCATATGCGGGGTCTTGAATTTTCTCTAAAGCACACTTAATTTCAGAGGAATGGAGCTTTCCCCTTGAATTTTGCGACCAGCATTAACTTTAAATGCACTAAAATGTCCAACTTTCTCCATGAGAGCCCAAATTAATTATACATGCTCGAGCAGGCATTTAGTATTCGGAATGCTAAGCTGCATTTGACGGGGCTCGGGATGCTCTGATGTTCCGTAATAGAGGAGAAGGCTGCAAAGCCCTAATATTTCTGTGCTTAAAGAGCTCCCTAAACATGAGCGCATACGAACCTCCAAGTCAAAATGGTGCTCGTGGAAAAATAAAGCAAAATGAGACTTCATTTTGAGGCGAACTTAAAAGTTCTCCACAGTGCTTTGCCTGTCTGATTTTTTTCAAACCCTCTGGCTAATGAAATGTAGTAAATGGGCGAACCTTTCGGTCGCGTGATTTTTTCACGCGCTTAAAATTTGCAGGAAAAAAGTACGTTCATCTTGTGATGAGATTTATGAATTGTCAGAGTAAAAACGGAAGGAAGAAAATCTCAAACAATGCACAGTGCAAAACTCCTTTTACTCCCTTAGAAAATGATGTTCCTGAAGCAAGCAATTGCGTTGCAGAGAAGCTCAACTCTTCGTAGGTATTTTTACGAGACATGCGTAAATATCGAGGCCGTATTGGAAGCGCCTTAGGATGCCATGATCCACCGTGTCTGCTGCACTCAGACACAAGCAAACGACGTCAGCTTGTCGTCTGTCGTGAAAGCCGATTTGCCGGAGAGCTGTACCTATGAATAATTATTTGATCGACTTGGTCAACAATTCATGCGATAGCACTTCGATGATTGCAAACCTAAGAGCGTGAATATTATTCATGACGAACATTGCAAGTTTTAAACAGATTCTGAGCACTTGTGAAGCAGACGATCTTTCACTGCGCATAAATCCTTCGGCATAAATGAATTGCAATATTCTGCTCGACATCGGGCGGTATTTCACAGAGTCACTGGTGCTCTCATGTTGCAAGAGCAATTTTAATAATAATGAAAGAGCATTCTCATCTCACAGCCGTTAGATAGAACGCAAAATGCATGGCTAAATGTTCAACTCAAACACAAGGAGTCACAGCCTAGCAAGAGAAAGTCAAAAATCTCATCCCCGTTTGTCACAATACCGTTCAAATTCCATTCTATTGATAATTCTGCTTCAATTTCTACGTTTCGTAGGATTTGAACGTACATGATTCCACTAACTTTATATGGAAATCGTTATTACCTAAGCAAAATACGACCTATTTGAGCGTTCAAACATTTTGTGCTGGCGTTGCCTTCGCTTTTGTTTCATGCGGAAGTTGAAATGACGGCACCTAAACTTGCGTCGGCCTGGCATGACTCCCTCACACGAACTGCGTCGGCCGCTCGCATGCCCTCGTACTGGCGCTTCTGTTGGTCAGTGGAACTGTTGAGCAGTGGAACTGTTGGTCAGTGGAACTGTTGGGCAGTGGAACTGTTGGGCAGTGGAGCTGTTGGTCAGTGGAGCTATTGGTCAGTGGAACTGTTGAGCAGTGGAACTGTTGGTCAGTGGAACTGTTGGGCAGTGGAACTGTTGGGCAGTGGAACTGTTGGTCAGTGGAACTGTTGGTCAGTGGAGCTGTTGGTCAGTGGAGCTGTTGGGCAGTGGAACTGTTGGTCAGTGGAGCTGTTGGTCAGTGGAACTGTTGGTCTGTGGAACTGTTGGGCAGTGGAACAGTTGACGGCGTTTGGAGGACGAACAAGACCTTCTGGTTCGTGGAAATTGTCCTGTTGCATTTTCTTGTTCAGGATAAATTGAAAATATTGCACTGTTTCGCGACAAATTGTCAAATCGAAATATTTCATCAGTTGTTTCGATCATCGTCATTGAAAAAGCTTCGAAATTTTTCAAGTCGATTTCTTTATGTAATCAATTTTTTTTTCCCAAATGGCCCAGAATTGTCGTACCGAACATGCGGAACGCTTGTTGTTTGACGTGAAGAAAATGTTTTCTCTGTATAAAAAATGACTTGGAGTATTTCATATCCATGCTTCGGAAAGAAAATGGTTATGGTGACATTGCTGAAAAAGCTTTTAAAACTCTAAGAATTTTTCAGATAAACCAAGAACATCTTAGATAAATTGAAAATATTAAACTTACGACATGCTTATTGAAATATTATTCCAATCTCAGAAACACAATCACACTGTCAGGTACACCAAGACTAGGGATGTGACTCAAAAAAAACCATGCTTTTTTTTTTTAATACATGCTCTTTTTTCAAAAAAAACATGGCTAAAAAACCTGGATGTTTTTTTTTTTTTTAATATTTTGTCCGAAAATAACTCAGCAAGGAAAAGAACCACATTACATTATTTGTTTTCAAGTCAGATTATAAAATAAAACAGCATACTTCTTAATTCATGGTTTTCTATGCTTGCATGAAATTTTCTTGTTTTCTTAGGTTTTATGTTTTGATATTCCATTTATTTTACAATGCACGTGAATCACCTTCAACTCCCCAAATGGTGTGTTGTAATAATATATCATTACTTATGGCCATTGACAGAGATGTGACCAAAAAAACCATGCTGTTTAAAAAAAAAAAACAATGTGAGAGCCCGAGCTGACAGTTAGGTAGGCATTTTTTTGGGTGAAATACAATGTTTTTGTCATGTTGAGGAACACCTATTTTTGGTTCACTGCTGTCCTGTTTTTCAGCACCTACTACTTTCTTCTTCAACTTTGGTCTTGTTTCATAATCTTTTTTCACAACTTACTGTTTCTATGCCATATCAGCATAGATTTCGCATTTCCTTAACTCCATACTAAATGGTGCCTATCACCCCCCCTCTCTTTGGAACGCATTTGTTGCTGCGGGTAGGGAGGCTAAAACTAATGAATAATCTAAAATGTTATTTTTACATAAAATCATGACTATAAAACATGGATATTAGTATATTTCATGTGGCATAAAAAACATCAATGCTGTTTTTTAGAAAACATGTTTTTTTTACAGAAAAAATTGTGACTAAAAAAACACGGATATTAACATATTTAATGTGATCAAAAAACAATGTTTTTTTTTAAAAACATCTTTTTTACAAAAATATCATGACTGAAAAAAGTGGATATTAATATTAATGTGGCAAAAAAACATGCTGTTTTTCTTATAATTTAAAAAAAAAATCACTTAAGAACACGGACATTAATAAATTTTATGTGACCATAGACAACCATGCTGTTTTTTTAAACATCTTTTTTTACCAAAAATCATGACTTAAAAATGTGGATAATAATAAATTTTTTGTTACCAAAAAACCATACGGTTTTTTTAAATCATGTTTTTTACAAAAAATCATGGCTAAAAAAATTGGATATAAATGACTTTTTGTAAAAAAACGTCTTTTTTAAAAAATAGCACGGTTCTTTTTTTTGGTTACATAAAATTTATTAACCCCTTCCGCGGCAGAAACGTGTATACTCGTCTTTACAAAATGTTCTTTTTTCAGTCGTTGACGCGTATACTCGTCTAAAACTTTACCTTCGAAAACCAGCTACATACGTATATACTCGTCGATTTTAAGCCTTTGTAAGCCATTCTACGTGTGAAACGAGTATTCTCGTCAAATCGTACACCTGGCAGAGGCGATAGGGTAGAGCTGTGGATTTCAAGGACATTGTTACTAGACTTGCTCCAACAGCCATTGTTGTTGGATGGGTGTTGTTTGCATCCACATTTGCATTCATTTTTTGTGGCATTTTGAAGTGTTACACCCCAAATGTCTAGTTCAACGGAAGATAGTGAATATGAACCTTCCCTCAGAAGCTTGAATACTTCTGAAAACTCTGCCAGTTCATCAGACAATGACTATTTCTCGACAAGTGAGGAGGAGGAGGTGACTCGTTTTTGCCGACAAAGATATTTTCAACATAAAAAGTTAACCACAAAAATGGAAAGAAGAAATGACTACAAACTGTTTTCATAACCAGTATCAAAAATACTATATAGAACCAAAATAAAATATTTAGTCTGAAAAAGAAATGTTTTTAACAAAAAAATTGTTGGGAAGGGGTTTATATTCATGTTTTTGGTCATGATTTTTTTTGTATAAAACATGTATTTTTAAAAAACAGCATGGGTTTTTGTTCACAAAATATATCAATATCCATGCTTTTTTAGTCGAAATTTTTTAGTAAAAAAGACGTTTAAAAAAAGCATGTTTCTTTGGTCACATAAAATATATTGATTTTCATGTTTTTTAGTCATGATTTTTTGTAATAAAAACATCAAAAGGGAACCATACAGTAAAAGTGGTGGCAGATAACCCACAATTATCTAGAGGAGTCTAAGAGGAACAGCAAGAGCCACAGAACTTATATTGATGGTGTCAAAATTCAGGGCTTACTATCTCTACTATGTCTGATTCTATTTTTGTGTGACCAAAAAAATCAGACATAGTAGAGATGGCAAGCCCCGAATTTTGACTCGATCAATATAAGTTCTGTGGCTCCTGCTGTTCCTCTTAGACTCCTCTAGGTAATTCGGGATTATTTGCCACCACTTTCACGGTATGGCTTCTTTATGATGTTTTTATTGCAAAAAAATCATGACAAAAAACATGGATATCAACATATTTTATGTGGCCAAAAAAACCATGCTTTTTTTAAACGTCTTTTTTCCTAAAAAATCATGACGAAAAATACATGGATATTAATATATTTTATGTGGCCAAAAAAAAAACAGACACATACTTAACAAATTAGGGTGCATGCAAAAAAAACACATAGAAAACATGTTCTTTTGCAAAAAAAAACTGCCATTAAATAAAACCGGTTATTTTGCATCACTAACCAAGACACTCTATGAAGTGCTATGTCATTCCAAGGAATACTATAGCATCTTCAAAAATACTGGGATAATCTCAGAAATTCCTGAATAACCTCAGAAATACTGGAATGATCTCAGAAATACTGGGATAATCTCAGAAATTCTTCGATATTCTCAGAAATACAATCTCATTTTCACAAATATTAAGACAATCTAAGGAAGACTATGAAATTCTCAGAAGCAGAGCAAGATCCTCAGAAATACTAGGAAAATCTGGAAAATACTTAAAAGCGTAATTTGAAACCGTTGGTTAGATATTAAGTTCCTCTTTTTAAATATTTTCTAAAGAAAACCGAATTACTCACAATAGTATCCTGTTTTAACAACTGATGAATAATATAGTGCTGTGCAAAAGTAATACAATGCTGATCAAAAGTAATACAATGCGTAGAAAAAGTAACATAATGCAGATCAAAAGTAGTATAGTGCTGAGCAGAAGTAATATGATGCTGAGCAAAAATTATATAATGCTGATCAAAAGTAATATAATGCTGATCAAAAGTAATGTAATGCAAAGCAACAGTAATATAATGCTGATCAAAAGTAATATAATGCTGATCAAAAGTAATATAATGCTGATCAAAAGTAATATAATGCTGATCAAAAGTAATACAATGCTGATCAAAAGGAATATAATGCTGAGCAGAAGTATCATAATGCTGAACAAGAAATAATCAGAGATTTTGAGCTCCCCAAAAGACTGTGGTGTGCTGTTTGGGACGTAGACTTTATGTGACAGAAGCGGTCGAGGTTCCGTAGTCAGGAGATAACCGTATCTGTCTGTACATTCGGAGCTCAGGAAAGAAAAGATTGCAACGAGTCCTCAGTGATGTTAGTGGAGTGACAGAGCTCGAGTCTTCTCAACAAATGTTAGCACGTAAAAGGTAGTTCATACATAAGGTATGATTTGAAGGCTCAAAGGGATTCCACTAATTCCAGAATGTTGAGTTGATAAGATTGTCCCTGGTAATTCTAAAATTAACCTACTTACATATGTATATATTTCCTGTTAGCTCGACTAAGAATGATTCTCACTGGAAAAAAATAAACCAATAGAAGGATGGAAGAGTTATAATACGTGCTCAATTTAAAACATGTGTGTTTAATAAAACAAAAATACTGTGATTGGCGCAATATCTGCTCGAAATGGAAGTTTGCACAACAACCAAAACTCTCTGCTTTTGCTACTTCACGGTTCCGGCACGTATGCATGCTCAACTTAAAACATGTGTGTTTAATAAAAATACCTCATTTTTAAATGATTGACCCAATATCTGCTCGATTTGGAAGGCTGCACAACAACCATAGCTCTCTGCTTATGTACTTTTAATGTTCCGACACGTATCATTTCGCGCCATTTTGTACCATTTGGTGTCATTTTGTATCATTTGGTGCCATTTTGTACCATTTGATGCCATTTTGAAACATTTGGTGCCATTTTGTAATATTTGGGGCCATTTTGTAAGATTTAGTGCCATTTTGTACCATTTGGTGTCATTTTGTGCCACATTGTGGCATTTTGCGTCATTTCTAGCTGCTGAAGCTCCTAATGGGGTGACCTTGAGTGTCCTACAATGGACTAATATCTCTTTCAGAAGAACAGTATTGAATTTGTTCGCAATAAACTCATCACTACGCAAAATGAAATTTTTGCGTCTTCAACAAATAATACAATAACGTCTCAAGACATGAATCGACTTTGGACTTTTGTTTGCAGTATCTGAATTCCTGGGATATTCAATGCATTGACCAGTTGCTGGGTGACTGGGCTACTAGTTGCTGGGTGGCTGAGCTACCAGTTGCTGGGTGACTCGCATGTCCAGTCACTTCCAAGTTGAGTCTCTCAGTTTCTTGGTAACTCTTTTATTCTATGAACGTTCTACAGCATTAACGAACAAAATCTGAACACAAAATTGGTCTAGGAAGTGTAAAAATACCCGTTTTTTAAACTTTCAGGTTACTCCAGGATGATGAAACAGAAATTCCGTGGAGTGAAGTTGGAAAAGCTCTAAATATGAATGGTAATAGATTTTTGTGTCGTACAATACTTATTATGATTTAATTAATTTCCTTCTAATTAAATTGAATAATATCTAGGGTGTCGTGTAATTCGATGTACATATTTCAACCATATACAGAAAAACGCCGAAAAAACGATGTTCACGAGTGGCATAAACCTGAATATTTCATCTTTTTTGAGAAATAACGATATAAAATAATTTTAGATTCTTCTTTTGGTCTGCTACAGCGCGCGCCAGAAGCAGTTAGATTTACTCAATGGCTGCATTGTAAGCTAATTCTTACGGGAAACCTTCTGGATAAACATTTCTCGAAAACCAAGGTGTTCTGAGGTTCTTGTCACTCATGAAAATCTTTTTTTTGCGTTTTTCTGTATATGGTTAAAATGGTTAATGGTATATGGTTATGGTATATGGTATATGGTTAATGGTATATGGTTAATGGTATATGGTTGAAAACCCTGTATAAAATAATCTATGTTTTTGACATACCATGAAGGTGGTATATATAATTTAATTTTGGATATTGCAATGAAAAGCTATTTTTTTTGTATATGGATTAATAGAGTATCTTCAAGTTGTAATTCTTTTGCAGGAACGAATAGTCGGCGGTTAAAATTTTTCTCTATGTTTGGATGAATCAAAAATTGCTTTCGTTTCCTATTTCTTCTCTGACGATAATGATTATGTAGTTTCATATCTTCGCCACTTGAATCGCGATCCACAATGTTGCTGAATGATTGCATTATGCGGTCCTGCTTCCACGAACACCCAGAGGAGATCATGGATTTTAGTAGCGTCGTGTGCGGAACCTCATCACTAATTAGCTAGTAACTGGTTAGTAACGTCAATCACAAACCAGTTTTGTTTCATTTGAGTAGCCCCGTGTGCTGATAAGTAGCCCCGTGTGCAGAGTACTTAATAAGCAGTAGCTCCGTGTACGGCGTCCTTATCAATCACAGAGGAAGTGACTCAATGCGAACTGGTTAATGATTTGCGTCTGTGATCAGTTTCTTTAGAGTAGCCCCGTGTGTGGAGGGCCTTAGAATCCCATGTTTTCGTCTTCAAACGAACAGAATTTTTAAATTTAAAAACTGGAATATATAACCTATCAGCAAGCAACCTGAACTACGTTAGCATTTCGATGAATATAAACGTAGAACAAGCAACCTATTTCATTCTATTTCTTCTGTCTTCAATTTATCTTACTTCTTTCAATTTGACTTCACCGTATTAAAAATATTTCTTTACGAATTCTAATATTGTCATGCAGACGTTAAAAAGTAATATGACATGCCGAGAGTGGAATTGAATGTTCCAACGAAAAATTTCGAACAAATTAAACAT
Source organism: Platorchestia sp. MABIK (assembly GCA_014220935.1). Classification (NCBI taxonomy): domain Eukaryota; kingdom Metazoa; phylum Arthropoda; class Malacostraca; order Amphipoda; family Talitridae; genus Platorchestia; species Platorchestia sp. MABIK. Next base: position 59,203 of record JACJUY010002369.1, on the reverse strand, counting down.
TCATAACTGCACAACTTTCTTATTTATTCGCTGAATGTTTAGTGCTGAACTACTGTAAACGTATAGAATATTTATATTCTCTATTCGAGGAGATGACAGGAAGAGTTCCTGTTTTGGATTTGCTGACCACTAACGAACAAACCAACGAACCCTTTTTGCTTTCTCTCTATTTTTGGACGAGCTCTCGATCGTTCTTGTCACTCGTCCCTTTTGTTAATGATCTGGAGTAGATTCACGTTTTTAAATCGGCATCAATAAGCTCAATGAACAATACTTTTTGATTGAGAGACAGTAAAAACTGATTAGCGATTCCAAGCCCGAAGCTGCCCATCGAAACTTCTAACGAACGTTGAAAGCTCTACTGATGAAAAATCCAAGCAGGTCAATTAGAAAACTCACTGCTCAAATGACAGCTCTTTTGAACATTGAAAGAATGGACACGAAGTCTGTGAACCTTTCCTTCTATTTTTCTTATTCATTTATTCTCTTACTATTGTGAAGTGTAGTGTTCAAGAAAAGGGGAAATTACGGCATTGCTGCGTTAATGCAACGAGGGAAGTTTTACATTTCTGAAGGATGGAGAAAGCTGGGTGTTATGTCACTATCCAACGCGATCACGGAAGAAAACATGGAATGATGTTAGCAGATAACCCAAGGTTATCAGGTTGACTCTTCTGGTGAAATTCCTAAAGTTTAGCGAGGGAACAGGCAAAATCTAGATGCATCTTAACCTTGTTCTTTGACAAGAGATTTCACAGGATCAGAAATGAGAAACGTGAGCGTTTCAAGGAAGATCCGCTTTTGTTAGCAGTTGGAGGCACACAAACTCAAGCTGCGAGAACATCTACATAGTCCCCTGTATGAAAATCGCTTCGTGATCTAAAGAGTTATAAATCATCCGATGAATTTAGCTTTTGGAAACAGAGCGTCCCTTTCACGTTTAATCTATCCCAATGATTTATTTGCTTAACCATAATTTCAAAAGAAAGTTTCGCTTTCATCACATGAATTGCTTATTTCCCTAAATCTAGATGCATCAACGTCTGGTGAGTGCTGCTGCAGGCGCATCCGCGTCTCGAACATTATTCCAGTAGTTGATGCTCGAACAGGGAAATTTATGTGTATTTTTCGATCTTCACTTGATGTTGTCCACCACAAGATTCACAATTAGCGCTATTTATAAGCGGGGGTAACTCCACCTTAAATTCGCCCAAAATGTCACATATTATTCAAGTAGTTATCATTCTAAAAATAAAGTTAATCATTTTGTCCTCCCTTTGACCGAACATTAACAACACACGAAGCGCCATGAATGTTTACGGCCGAGGCGGCAACTCCACCGTAAATACGCTCATGATCGCCTGTCTTACTGCATTATTTGAGGGTCTCAGGAACGGGAACTCATTTCCGTCACTTTGAAGCATCATTGATCGCTTTTTTATGGCTTCTACTGAACACCGGCAAATGCTAAGCCGCTTACCAGCGATTGCACTTCGCCCCGCTTATTTTAACTTTAAACATACATGATGCCGTACCTATATTGAAAATTCTCTACAGCACTGTCGATAACACAATTTCTAGCGAGGGATCTTTTCACAGAAAATTATTTCTCAACTGATGTAATGAAAGTCAAACAAATCCGTTGAGCACTCTTAGAGTTGGAAAAACATTCTGGCCGCTGAAGTGATTAAGAATTGCAATTTTTAAACCTTATGCTTCATAAATCGCTAACTGAGGTACTTATTTTATGCCTTTATTCTATACAAAATTAGCTTAAACATTCATCGTGATGGCTGCTTTAGTGCACTTCTTAAAATTCTTAATGGATATAAACTTTTAACTCTAGTCTAACACACCCGTTTTCCATCAGCATTTTTCTTCCATTAGTTTGAAAACCATTGAGTTGGATTCCAACACATGTTTGTGTCCGTACAACACTCAGAACGAACTTACGACCATTGATTACCAAAATCATTTATTGCATTCACTGCAAATTAGAGTGCACATAATACTACTCATTTCAATCAGTTTATGATTTAAGTTTCATTTGATCAATTTTGAATTAAAAGAAAATTCTTAGCCTGAGAGTCTCTCCGTTCTAATGAAATGAATTTATGTATGATTTCCTAAGAGCAGAGAAAGCAGCATTCATTCTACTTCATCCCAGTGACACCAAAAAAAGAATTAGTTTTCTTGTGCCGGAGAGCAATTTTTTTAAATATGTTTACTTTTCTTCAAAACCCACGGTCGAAAAAAAATTAATACAAAGCTGATTGGAAAAGAAACCCTTGCTACTACTACACTCAAATTAGATTTATTACGTTGTTTACATTTTGAGCACAAATAGTTCACATTTATATTTTCCTTATGACCTACATTCACAAATTCCTTATTCATCAGAACAAGAATAGTGAATAATCCAAACTGACGCTCAAATGACGCTTACACATTTTGTTGCGTTCTCTGCCCTTGCATCTTTCGGGGAAAAACTTGAAGACACTGCGGCGCCAGAGGCTGCCGGTGAACGCAGTTGCTTGCAGATCAAAGCAATTGGCGGAAACCTAATGAAGGCAGAAGAAAGGACTGCTTGAGGTAGAGGCACTCCTCTGTGCTTTGGCTGAGAGGCATCCAACCTCCACTCTATCTCGCTCGTCAAGGAAAAGCACAACAGTGGTTCGTCAGCTGAGCCCAGTCGAGCGCGTGATTCCATTGAGTTACAAAGAAGGGGCAGCGGAGCGTGTGCTGACGCGTCTCCAACTTGTTTTGTAATGAGATCAAGACGATCGATTTATGTGTCACTTGTGCGGCCTGAGAGATTTTGCTGGATTACGGGTTTAAAGCACACCCAGTTTTGTCAGCGAAAGAGAATTCGTCTCTGCCCGCTTTGTATCGAATTCTATAATTGAGTATAGGTCATTGAGGGCATCGCTCGCGGCAGAACGGAGCTGATTTTCAAGAATAGATTCTCTTGAAATGAAGCAGATCTTAGATAAAATGAAAATTTATTTGATATTGGTGCTACTTGAAGGAAGTGTTTTGAGAATGAGTCGGTGTAAGCAGGAAAACTTTATCGAATTATCTCATAGAGAAGTGAAATTGAATGCCTTTCATTGAACCAGTTTCTCAAAAGAAGTCAGATAGCTAGTTCCACTCATGAAAACTCATGAAAATATCCTGCAAGAATGGATGAAAGGCATCGTCAATGCATATAATGGGCAGCAACGCCAGTTTCTATTGATTAAAAAAAAATTATGATCGATGAGATAGAAACTTCTGTTCATCTTGAGATTCACACTAATAGTTTTAAATTTCAATTTGAAGTCATCGAATCAAATTAAGAAAGTGTGGCCCACCGGCGCACTAGAGGGTTTATTATATCGATATAAGGGAACTTCCTGTAGAAAAATGAATTTTCATGATTGCCTAAATCAGTGGTTCTTAACCTTGTTGGAGGTACTGAACCCCAAAAGTTCCATACATATATTCATCGAACCCTATTATTGGAAAAATTTACTGTTTTATTCAAATTCAAAATATATGTCTACAACTATACACTGTATTAGTGCACAAACTGTAGCATGCTGAACCCAGGGGTTCGAATCACCGAATCCCTGTGGTTCGATCGAACACGAGTTAAAAACCTCTGGCCCCTAAATAGTTCAACACGTGTTAAGATACGAAGATAATCACTTCATATTTATTCGTATGTTTTCGTTTAGCTTCGTTTATCTTCGTTTATCTTTGTTTATTTTCGTTTATCTTCGTATTTTAACACGTGTTGAACTGCAACAGTTTCGCAAGGTTTAAAAATTGGAAAAGATTGCCTCAATAATGAAATCTCGTTGTAAATGCATTGGGTTTTAGTGTCTTTATTCATAGGGCATGACATGCGGTGCATGCTCAAAGAGTAGAAGGGCGTCCCCTTTAATATCTTCTACCATTTTTCCTCGTTTTCTGCAATTACCGATAGAGCTGTCCACAGCTGCGAAAATACCGCATCTTGATTTGATCTTCGGTCGCTTTCGCACAAAACTTAAGGTTTTACTCCTGCGCCGCAAACGTCATGCTCTGCGTAGGATACGTTCAAGTAAGTAGTGGTCAATGTCTGATCACCTCTTGGAGGGGAGAGGGGAAAAGGGCAGAGGGAGGAGAAACTGATGGTACCTGGAATCTCCACGATAACTTGGGGTGCTACAGCGTCTCAGGGGTGTCTGCTGCTACTCGCTGTTGGACAAACAACATTTGCCGAAACATTCTGTTAGCTCTGTAGTTGAATTAGCCTTTTTCGCTTTCCGGCTTTCAATATCTTCTACAATAGAGGCTCGCTCACCGATCTCGTTCGTGGAGTCTACGACTTTTTATCTGCCTACCTCAATCGTCCATCATTTTTCTCTTATCATTTGACGAATAATGTTATTTTAGTCCCATTATTAAGAGTAACGGCGCACCCACATTCGCTTATGTAACCGGCGCATAATCTTGGTGAGGGTTTTCACCGGGTCCAGATTTTTAACTCTCCGTAATGAATATTTAGAATATCAGTACATTTTCAGAAGCATAGACTAATTTACTCTCGCTAACAGGTGAACTGACCTTCCTCTTTCATAAAAAACGATTCATCAATCAAGCGATCACAAACTTCACGTAGCAGCCCTGGGCACTGTCTGCGTTTTGTTCAGTGGACCAGAGTGTAATTCTGCAATGAAGGTCTTTTGTGTGAAAAACTGATGTTTTATTACTTAGAATTGAAGTTTTTCCTTACATGGAACAACTCGGTTTTGTCAAATGGCAAAAACATTCAGTTTTAAAGCACGTTGTTCATTCCTCGTGGGAGAATGTGTGGCTATGTTATTTTAGACGCAAACCATCACAAGTTTGAGATTCGCCCACCTCAGTCTGTTCCTCTGGTTCCTTCGCAGTGGCCAATTTTGGATTTGTGCACTTTCTGAATGGAAACTTGTCCCGTTACTTGAGGCCTCAAATGCCCTTCCTTCAGGACTTGAGTCAAAGCCATCAATCTTCTTCCATGGCTGACGCGTCAGCTATGGAGGCTATAACGAGCATCACATGCAGTTATAAACAAAAATGAAACGAATACTGAAAGAAATGTTCATTTTCCTGAAGTAACATTATCGCAAATTTAGTGCCGTTGCTAACACTCATTTGTGATAGTCTATGGTGCGTTCTGTGGTTCGAATTTCAAAAATCCTCTGATGGTAAAACACGCTTTAAAACTAAAATTTGAATTTTGTGTTCTACGCGCAGCTGCCACTCGTAATGTGACACAACTTCAACTTTTCGACTACACTCTTGGAAAAATGCGCATTTACTGAACTGGTCCCCTGTTTTATTTGTTATGAGCTGGTAACATTTGGTTCCGCTTGGCTCCCAGGTTTCGCTCTCGTTATCAAAACGTGTTCGGTAATTTAAGATTGAATATGAAGCAAAGGTAAAATGTGCTGAGCATAAAAAAGTAAGTCATTATATATAGAATAACAACGAAGTTTGCCAATTAACTGCGAGCGTGCGCGCAGAAAACAAAACGAAACTTTCTGCCCCGCCTGGTGGCAGCAATGTTCCTTGCAGCGCAAACGATTCATTAGGTCCCTTCAAAGAATGTTAACGATTGGAACATTCCAAAATCTCGCTTTAAAGCTTGGCATTTCTCCGCCAATTTCTGAAGCAAGCGAACCGTTGAGAATTAAATCCTCGTGTTTCCTCAAAGTCGGACATGAGCTCGCGTAGCTGCTGCCGTGCTCGGTGATAATTCAATGATTTGAAAATTAACTCTTTTGTGTTCAGTCCTCGATCAGCTACGGACTGTGCATCAAAATAACGAATTGAAACAACAAAGTTTGCGTCTTTACAGCTGTTACGTATTTTCATCGTTAATTTTTAAAGAGACGTCCGACATTGCTGTGGCTTAGAGCTTAGTGCAGCAGAGTAGCAGTTTACCATTTCGCTTTCTTTACCTTTAGTTGCCATTACTGTGAAGGTAGCCCTGCCTGTGAAATGCAAGGCTGAGTAAGAAAATTATATTCGGGCTGGCAACAACAAAGAGCAAATAAGTTTACAGTACCAGCCTCTTATTAGAACTAAATACAAATAAACAGATCTTTAAAGTTTGGGCATGTATTTTGGAACCGTTGGAGAAAAATTCAAACATGGCTCAAACTTGTTCTTTTCAAATGCATAAATTTCTGCAGGTGAATAATTTACCTAAAGTTACTTTTTGAAGATAAGGTTTTCAATTTTCTACATGGTCGTTCTCATCTCATCCTGTACAAACAGAAAATATCAATCTGTCTCCTCCATTCCGATGAGCTTGCTCGTAAACATGTGTGGAATACTAAATAAATTCTCTTATTCTATTGTACAAAACATAGAGCCCAATATCACTGTCATACTTCATCTCCCTGCCCAGAAGTTCAAAAAACAAAGTTTACTGCGGGGACACGCAGTATTCCGCCTCGATGGATCAGGCGAGTCGTTCCCCTTCAGAAAAGACGAGGAATAAAACAAAAAATCCTTGTCGGTTTTACTTCTGCCTGAGACCGAATTTGGAGCTACCGCAAGCAGCTGCCATTCGTTCCAGCTTTAGACAGAATATCTGGTATCTTGCATAGGCTTTTCACGAGACAATAGACTAGCCCTGCTGAATCCACAAAGTAACGCTATTTTTTTCAGATTCGCATTATGTATTAAAATCACCTTAACGTACCTTTGTAGCTTGAATTTTTCTTTCCGACTCTCTAAAAAATGCACTGCCTTGAGATCTCATGAAGGTTGTGTGGTGAAAGAGTCAGTTATTTCGTACGTAAAATGTTAGATGCTCATAAAAGTGTCTTATATCAGTGCATATAATTTGAATTTTATTGACCGCGTGATGGAATTTCTAACCTAAATGTTTCACAAAACAAATTCACTAGATTATTATTGTTTCAAAAACACGAGTGGATGGCGAATAAACACTCAGTGGATGACATGTAAACGGTCGAGTGAGAAGATGTAGCCTCTTCGGTGAACACGCCTGCTTAAAGTCAGTCAACACACGCCGTTTTCTCTGAGCGAACTTTCGAATTAACTCAGCGAATCAGAGCCCAAATGATGCAGGGCTTCAAGTTTGAATTTGTATTTCCATTGAGCGAATCGAGCCAAACTTCCTGGCAAATCTCAAGCAACTGAAAGACTCGAAGTAAAAGACAAAATTTGCAACTAAATAATAGAGAGTGCGAATCCAAGCATTGAGTGCGAAACTTACTTGTAGTTTAAATAGAAGTAAGCCATGCCATCAACTCAAATGAAGAGTTATTGAAAGTCGAATTCCAAAAATCGTATTGTAAATTTACAAGCGTGCGCTAAACAACACCAAAAATCGCGCACAACTTGACGGTTTCCCATTGACAAATGATGAGACAGAAGCACGCATTATTCTGGATTCATCCCTGAATGTCTTGAAATGAACCCACTGTTTGAATGGTGATTAAAAAATGGCTGTGTGCCTCCACTAGGGATCTGCACTCTCAATGTCTACGTTCACTGACATCACTTTGATTTTGAGTTGTACATTATAAGTCTTTATAAAAACTTGAAAATTTAAAACCCAATATTCGATCAATTGAACCGCGAGGGTCACAATATTCGATGAATGAGATAGCTCTCCAGAAGGTTGGATTCCAAGATTCAGATCGAACAGTATTTCATATCGCTATGATTGAAGACCCATGGAGAAAACACTCTAAAGTTAAGAATTCAGGTTGATAATCTCTAGCAATAACCATAAAAATCGGAAGTCACAAAGATATTTTCTGCCCCAAATTACGATTCTGTTTGAAACTAATTAAAAATGAAATACTAAAAAGAACATCGGACTGTCATCAGTTAGAATTGAAATATTTAAACTTCTTCGATCTATTTCAGAGCGAGCAAATACTGACAAACACTTCCAATGAAAGCGTACATCCCTGAAACTTTGAACAACTTTTCCAAAGAATTTCAAAGACAGACATTGAGTATTAGAAGATTTAGAGTTTGTAGTCTTTCAGTGTTTTCACACTGACGATAAAAATCGCAATTCAGACTACAAAAAATAGAAAATCTACGACTCTAACCCTAAAAAAATTGTGAGAGTGAGTTTTGATTTTTCATTGCGATTGTACGTATTTCAGTGGAAAACCTGGATCTGATTTTCCTGCATCCGTGATGGAAATTGTTCTACCGTGCTCCATGCTGCGTTCTGTCGCACGAATTTGAAGATAGATCATGAAAACGCGATCATTTGTTTAGGAGTTGAAATTTTATCGACTCTTAAACAACAGATCTCAACAACAGATGAAAAAATTTCAGTGCTGAGAATTCGTCTCCTAGCTTTTCTTCATTTCCTCAATTTCTTAACTGAAAACGGTCAATTTTACCATGTATTCAGAGTTAAATGTAAAGGAACTGTGTATATTCGTAAATTTGCTCGGCATAAGACGAGTATTACGCGAAGGAAATACTACAAGGGACGTGAATGAAGAAATAATTTATATTTCATTTACTGCGGGATAAAATAGCCTTTAAAAACGGGCGCAGCGGAAGGATGTTCAAGCATCTAATACGTAATTAGTTGGAAATGTAAAAACATAGGGAGCTGTGGGGGATGTAAAATGTAATTATCTAATGGGAAAAGACACAAGCTTTCAGACGAGAATTTTGTAAAGGACAAAAGAGTGCCTTAAAGTCCAACAGAGAGAGTGAAAATGAGAGGAAAAAAGAGCTAGACTGTAATGGACTGGCGTGCATTGAAGATGTCAGAAGGCAAAGTTGTGCGAAAGACGTGACGTCAGCTGAAGACATCGAGCTGTCGGGAAGAAAAAGAGGTTGTGGTGGAAGTAATAGAGAGACAGTTCAGTAAGAGTCCAATGGCTATAGGGGAATCAGAAGTGACAGTGATAAAATCAAATCTTCCAAATGAGCTGAATTGATCTTCAGGCTGTGTTTTGAGCTGCTGCTTGTCGATATTGAATGTGTGCTTGATGTCAGTGTTTTACTGGGTCATTTGTGGTAAAACATATATAAAATGAAGTATGATATGTGTTACATATATTAACCCATTAATTGAAATGGCACAAGTGAGGCGAAGAAGGCTTAGCAGAGTTGGCTTCAGAAGAAATGAAGACTTCTTCATAAGCGAATGCACGAGTGAAGTAAAATAAAGAGATATATTCAATAAAGCATTTCATGAAAATGATGAAGATGCTAAGTGGAAGTTATTGGTCCGTGAGGAATAAGAGGAAAATTGCTCACAGTCATGAATTTTTTTATGTGAACAGCTGAGCGCGCGCCTGAATCTGCAATGAGGAACGGAGGTGATTTCTGGCGTAGGTGAAGTTCGTGCAAAAGTGGTTGGGTGATATTGTCTCGGTTGTTCATTGCTTTCATGCAGAAAGTTATCGATAAAGTTTTTGGTAACGATTTTAGAGTTACGACAGTGTTGTGGCTCGTATCATTTGGGGAATTAAGTAATTAACTCACTGTACTGCATTATCAGATGATTAAAACAAAAAATTTGGCTTTTAGAGGCATGATTGGCTGACACTGTAGATTAGAGTTTATTAAGAGATAGTGTAATTTAGGTTATCAAAAGGCATTGTTTAACAATTAAAAAAAGGAAGATAGAACATGGAATTATAAGTAGGTACGATAAAATATGTGAAACGCCAATAAGAATAAAAAGATTGATTACGTATAACAGCATGAAAAAATAAATTAAATGTTTTAAGCAGTCTGGGGAGTTATACTGCAAGTCACGCAGCAAAACAGCAGATGGGGGAATGAAAAAGAAAGTAAATTAGGAAAAAAGAGAAGGTGAAAAGATAGAAGATGAAAAAAGAGAGAAGATGAAAGAAGAGAGAAGATGAAAAAGCGAGAAGATAAAAAGAGAGAAGATGAAAAAGAGAGAAGATAAAAAAAGCGAGAACATGAAAAAAAGAGCAGATGAAAAAGAGAGAAGATGAAAAAGAGAGAAGAGGAAAAAAGAGAGACGATGGAAAAATAGAGAAGATGAGCATTGATGGTAAGATCTGTGTACGCACCGAGACAAAGGTCATAGAGGCTTCATAGCTAGTGTCAGTCACTCATTCTGCGAACAACTTCTACATTTTTATTTCTTTTGCTTTAAAAAATGAAAATATTTGTATGGGATATCTTTGACATCAGTTCTATCTATTACATTTTCCTCATTAAGGTAATGCGTGGGTATTTTAGTAGAGTGATGCAACATCTAAACAAACAAACAATTTAAACCATTTATTTACCACAGGTGTTACAGAGGTAGAATGTTTCTTAAGTCTAGTACAATGGTCAAATTTGCTAATAGCTACCTGTGGGCCCGATAATTTAAAGACATCAAAATTATTGGTTGTGAAATAATGTCACATTTAACCTAATAAAAAATGTAAATTTTTTTTAAAGATTTTTGGTACTGAACTCTCAAATAAAACGGCAGATCTCCAACGTGTGATCAAAAGAATTTGAAAAATTTCCAACCCTCAAATTTGTGCTTTTAAGTTGCATGCATTCGCCTACATTTGTCGCAAGTCATGCTCATATATTCACGTCTCTCTACCCACTGCAGTGATATCCGCGCCTTAGTTTCATTCCAAAGCAACGTCAACACGGCATAGAAAAAAGAGTATGCAACGATCATAATGTCAGTTGTAGTACAAAAAATTTGCTAAATTAAAATATGATGAGAAATTTGCGGTTTTTATGCAAAAACGAATGCACTGGCGCCTGTGCGTGAAGTTTTATGACTCCTACTCCTTGTTCTCTTTCCCAACACTGGTTCTCGTGCGCGACCTCTGATACCTCATTGTTGTCTGATATTCTATCTTATTGACTTTTTCTGGTGCCTGAGCGTGATTGGCGTTTTGATGGCAACCCGAGAATGGATAACTCTGTTTATTCCTGTTCCCATATTTTATGTTATTCTATCTTATTTCCATCTATTGTATTACAGTAAGTAGAGTAAATTATAGCAGCATGCGGCTTATTACTTGATGTACGCGCAGGCTGCGGTACTGAACTCGTTCCCTTCGTCTAACGGTTCTTTCAAATGTATTCCCACCTTCATCTTTTTGCACTCTACTCGCAGCAAAACTTCTGCTGGAAATGGCTTGGGGGAGCTGGTCATGAATATTACAGAAATATTTTACTTAAAAACCTTGATGAAAAGGTTTCGATTTTCCCTCAGCCACAGCACCTAAGAAGTTGTTGTTAAGTTCAAAAGAGTTCGCAGCAGCTCCTCGTGAACGAGGCTTGTTTCCGTTGGGACGACACTTTGCTGTGGTGGCGATGATTTGGCTTTTGCTGCTTCATAGTTTTCCACGTGCCTGTAATCGCAAAGCACGAATTTAAAAGCTAAAATAACTTAAAGATCAATGTAAAATGCAATTCATAGCCGCGTTTGTTCTATTTTAAAGTCGGACCAAGAGTTTTTGTCTATTCTGTTTGTTTGTCTCACCACCTCCAAATCATGGCACATTGATTATACAGAACGAGATTTGGCAGAAAGAATAATAAGGCAGTAAACTATTATCTATGTAAAGATACTTTAATATAACACGTTTCCTGCGATGTGTTGAACTGAAGTTCAATATTCAATTCAAATTTATACTCAACTGTAGTAAGCAATTTTGAAAATTGTAAACATAAACTGGGTTGTGCCTTCCTTTAGCTTTGATGAAGTATTTATAAAAATTGATTTTGTGACTACTGGTTGGTGAGCAGCATTATGGAAATTGCCTCCGTGTACACCGGCGGCTCACGTCGTGACCGACGCGCTAGTGCGGTGAGGCGTGCTCTAATCTGGGGGAGGTGAACCTCATAAAGTCTACCGTCTTTTATTTTGATAACTACTAGGCAAACAGTATGTGCTCTTTTTATAAATACCAACGTCCCTTTGAAGATACTATCAAATAGTTATGTATCCAGATATTGTTTACCGTTATAACTAGAAATGAATGATCTATTTAAAATTTTCGCGCTTATTTGATTTGTCAGTTAGACTTTTAAAGAAAAGTTATGGCAAACTTCTTTCATACTTTTAAAAAAGTTTATCAAAACTTTATAAATAGAACTCTAAGCAATTCTTCCTTCTCCCTGAATCGTTTCTAATTCAAAAACATGTTTTTCTATCGATGTTGTTTCCTCACATGAAGTACTTACAAAACGTCGTTCTACGAGGGAACTCCAGTTCAGTTTCACTCCAATTGAAGTCAATCTTTTCGCAAGTTTTTGTCTACAGGGCAACGAGGCTCTGCGAAAGTGCTGGGACATTTTTTGAAAGAAATTTGGGCCCATTGGGCGGGGCCATCATAATCACTAATTGGTGAAGTTAGGTGGCAGCTATCAGCGAGTTTCAGTTCGCCCCAAGTGAAGAAAAGCAAGTCTTTGAAGGGAGGCACCGGAGCTTGGGTGGGGGGTCGAACAGAGAAGGTTTTGGCGGCAAAAGACCAAGCAAACTCTGTTGAAGCTCAAATCTTTATTGTGGCAGTCCTGAAGAGTCTCAACTCAAAGACAAAAGCGCCTAGAAATACACGAGAAGGGGAGAGGTAAAATGCTCAGTAATGAGAGTGTACAACTAATGGGAAAATGAAGAATTGGTATCAAAAGATTGGAGCGTAAAGACACTTATTCTCAATGCAGATGTAAAGAGCGTAGTGGCTTAGTGTGGTGAGTTATAACTCATGGTGACCCAGTCCAACTTTTACGCCGCCTGCCTGCATTTTTTTCGCCGCCTAAGCGATTTAATCGCTTAAATTGCTTGGCCGGCGAAAAACATGCATGCAGGCGGCGAAAAAGTTAGACTGGGGATGAGTGTCATACAAAGTGAGGAAGAGGTCAAATTGTGCGAATAATTCATGTCTTAGTATAACCTGATCTTGGTCACACGCAGCACACAAACGATACTTTCTCACTTTCATACCCTCACTGGTACACACACGCCCTGAAACGAACATGCACACTCTTTATTCAGCACAACAGCCGCTGGACTCACCAGCAACAACGCATGTGATTAATTTTGCCGCATCCCTGTTTCAGAAAGTGAGGCAATCCAGTGTTTCCAGCCGAGAACAACGACCGTGAGACTTCCAATTAAGTTTTTCCTCTAGCGACTCCTGAGCGTAACTAAATATATTCTCTAGCGGGAATGCTAAAACTGGGACGTGGCTGCGTGCGTAGGCCGGGGTGTGCGGCTGCTGTGGCACACGAGGTGGTGCCCGTCACATCTGCGAGCTGCGCCCGTTTCTTGGCTAGTAATGCCAAGGCTGAGCATCAGTCGCTTCGCGCCCCGGAAAACCATTCTCGTTTCAAGTCAAAAAAAAATACTCCAATTAAGATTAATTTCTCCAGAAAATGCGATGTCATCCGCATTGACCACAGTATTCAAAATGAAATCGTGCAAAGCGCAAGGTAGCATGCTACTAATTGTGCAAAGTGCAAAGAAGAATGATAGTTACTGTGCACATAGCAATGTAAAATGACACTAATTGTACACAGTGTGAATTATTGTGATACTTGCTATATACAATTCAGAGTAGAATGTTACATATTTAACTTAAGTTCATTAAGAAACAAGCACTGGCAAAATTGCAAAGAAGATTTTGATGCATTAGAACCTTTGATGTGCATTGAAGTTAGTTAGAAACAATTCATAACTCACAACTATTTGTGCCCAAATATCTTTCCAATTAACCACAAAATTTTAACATAAACTCCTCCTGCTATTCGACGAAACTCTGAACCTGAGCTGCAAAAATGTTGGATGATGGGAATTATCCTCATTCTTTTTACTTCCATCGTTTTGGTCCATAGGCTCCTTTGATTATTGAAATATTAGGTCGGATCAAGATGTCCTACTCTGAACTTTACAGATAAGTCACGGGGATTACCGAAATTTGTAAAACTTTCGATCCTCGTAGCATTTTATGCAGGGTGAAATTAATCACTTACATTTTACAAAAACTTTTCGCAGAGGGGCGAACGAAAACAATGTATGTTAACGTATGAGCTCGAAGTGCCTTTACGCTCGCTCAAGAATTTTTATGCTCTTTACATCTTTCTCGTCATTAATTCAGTCAGCCAGAGTTCATTAGTTATTCCGTCAAATTATAAATTTGATGCAAGGAATCTTCCGTTAATTTTCTGAAACCGGAAACTTGCTCATCGTTTTGCAAGGCTTCCGGGAAAGTTTCAAACATTTTCTTCCATTTTAAGTTCCTTAGCAGCAAATTGCAGCGCGCAGAACACGCAACAAATCGCTCATCGTGTACTCATTACAATCATTTCGAAGTGAATCATAGCTGCAAACTGACCAGACGAGCTTCCTGATGCACTATCTCTGCTAAGAGATATTTTAATTAAAAACATCAAGGCGAACGACACTTGATGAAGTCGCGATGCATGCGAAGTCTCGTGTATCTGAAGTCAATAACCTCGCTCCCATTGCATCTTGGAAAATAATGTTACGAAAATGTGGTAAAATTTATACCTGACTTTTTACGTCGCTTCTCGTGCACCCAAAGAGCATTGAGCAGTAGGCATCAAATCTTGAGTACCAATCATTGGGTTGTAGGCATTGAGCAGTGGGCATCCATTAGGTATTCAAGACTGGTTGCATGTATGGTGTACTTGAAATACAAGTATGGAGATAATTTTTAAATTAAATTGATGTTATAACCATTGTCATTCAAATCTAGAAATGAGCTGATAGTCCTTGGTCTTCGTTTTAGCACGAGTGTGTACAACTGAGCAGGTAAGTCGCCTGTGAGGTACGCACGTGCAGCCAAGAGGTTGCTGTTTACTTGCAAGAATTTCTTGCCTAACATGGAGTAGCATTTTGCGAGCTCAAGTTCGTAAGCAGGAAAATTCAGTCCGTATGGAAGCTTCGTTCAAGTGACGGGCATCACAGGTGGAACTTTGAGCAATTAAAGTCTTAAACTTTGCTGCAAAGTTGGAGTCAAAACAGCCTGCTCTGAAATTCCGGGCGTTATTTGCGAGATCTTGCTGTGCAGGTCTAAAGTAATGGTCCAGATTTTGTAGATTATTAACTGAAAAGTGCTTCCCACCAGTAACTCACATCATAAATATGTTTTTGTTGTGCAAACTACGGGTCATTTTTTAGTAAACGTTAACTAGGAAATAGAAATATTAATTAACCAGTAAAAGTGAAAATCAGTAATCTTACATCGCCTAAGCTCTTGAATAAACTTCCATTTGCTCTCTGTATTAACTTAGCAATACTAAAGATTTATCCAGCGTCAATGCAGTCAGAGGATGATTGCATGACGTCAAGGGGACTGGCACAAAAGTAAGGGAATGAGGTGCGCCATATTCGTAGGCGAGCCAGCCTGTACAATCAGCGAGAGTCCCGTCGCTTCAATTATGTACGTTGCGTGTGTGCGCATGACGATACGAAAGTATACCTGTGGCAAAAACAAGAATGTTACTCGGATCAAAATTCTTTCTTTGCTGCCATCAGACGTTAAATGTTAATCTTTATGAAAAATTCTGGGTTGAAAATTGCACTTCTCTCTTGGCTTCTATCAGGCATTAATCTTGAAACGAAAATTTAAAATTTTTCAAATTAACTTTACCTTCCATCGATCTGAAGAAGCACTAAGCCAGACAAAATATTCACCAGAAGAAACGCTGACTCTCCATAAGTTGGTGCTGTGTAGAGAATGCTTGCATTAATGAGAAGCAGGCAAAGAAAGTCTCACGAGGGAATACAACATGAGAGGAAATTCCCGTCAACAACAAAATTTTGACGCTGCACTGATGTATTTTCACTTGAAATTGACCTATTGGGACATTTTAAACTGCACTGCGTACAGGTATATTTCTTACAACGAGATTGCCGGCAATTAGCAATTTATTAACTACTGTAATGAAGCTTACAAGTTTTGTAAAATTCACACAAGTTTTCACACAAGCCAGAATGCATAATCTGCGCTGACCCCTTCACTTCAATTACATATATGAGGTGGGTGAGAGTGTGAGCAATTACATATGTTACCCATGAGGACATGACGATAAGGGAGTACATCTGAGGTAAAATACGAATGTTATTCAAAGAAAAAGTGTTTCAATGATGCACTGATTTTAATTTATAGATAACAAAAGCGGGTGAAATACTTTCAGAGTATGCGAATAGAATACCAAATGCGCTCGGGTGCCTCACTACGATGTTGTGCGCAGTGTATCACAGCAGCGGCTGCCGCACCAGACGCTCCGTCAAAACTCTTCACCTCGAAGAGTCACTCTTGACGTCCGCGTATTTTTACATGTTCACTTGAGCTCTTGAAATATCTGGCGATGCTTCACTTGGCTCCTTGAAATACTCGTACTTTTGCGCTCGAGTTCTTGAAATATTTGTTTCTAGCTCACTTGAGGCCTTGGAAGGTCTGTCTCTCCGTTTCGGAATTTGCATAGAACTTGACGTCTGCTGCAGGCGCTGTTTAACATCCTCAGGCTGTAAGTAGGGCGATGTTCCATCATCTGGTTGCCTCAGCAACTGACTTCGGTGCTTGAGAAATGCTAACTCAGGGCTTACAACATTTATTAACAGCTGTCCGCCCGAGACTTGCGAGAAACACAATTTCGTTATGTCGAGGGCCATTTTGTGACAAAAAAACTTCACTATATTCGTTGCGTGCTGTCCAATAACTAAACAGTTCAGAAAACATACTGCATCACATTTAATTGAAAAAGGAAGTCCCTGCCGACCCAAAAAAAGCCTTAACACATACGTAAGAATGAGGATACGCACACACAGTTCAGTACATTTACAAAACATAGGAATCGATCATGGATGCATTCTCAATTTTTAGTCTCAATCTGTGGTCCTCATTTTAAGAACACTAAAGTACTTTTTCACAGTATTCAAAGTGCTTCCGGGCACAAGCAAGACCCTCAGTAAAATCTTTGCCACTATCTGAAGTGAACCATGTTCAAAGAAGCAAAAACTTATTTCGTTTTCTCTCGAGTGGCAAATATCACTGTCCATATTTTTACCCAATTATAAAACTTACTGCGCCAGTATCCTCTAACGGTTATTTTAAGGGCGAAATAACTCGTGGTTTTTATTAGTTTGACAACGGAGTGGGGCTTGCTACAGCAGGGCTGTGCTCTGGAAAAACTTTGTGAAAACTGCTTAGCCGTCGCACCAAAACTCACCGCCCACTCCGCCGTTCTATATTCATTTTAGTTGAGATTCTGCCTTTAACATTTCGTGTAGCATCTTTGTGGGACATCAGCCTCTTGAGGGAATAGTTTTCTCAATTGAAATGTGATACTACAAGCAACTAATTTTAGTGTGAGAGAAGAATATTTTTTAACTTCCATGTGAGATAGTTACATCAAAATGAAGTATTCTAAAATAATTTTTAAATTAGTCGAAAAAATGAGTGAACTACGTTGTTTAAAAAAATATATATTTACAAACAATCAACAAGCACCATGATGATAAAAAGATATACCAAGATTTAATGAAAGTTTCATTCCTTTAATTCCTACTTAATTTCCCCCGGGGCATCCAACAACGATTCAACAACTCATCTGGATGTGTAAATGGTACACTGAATGTGCTTCAGAATCCATCTAATGTTTTCACTGCACATTTTACTAACCTCGAGCCAGATGAACTGCTGAAATTGTGAAGAAACCAAAGTAATAACTTTCTGTAGAAGCCTCGAAAAAAATCCAAAGCGCTTTATTTTTCCAAACAATTAATGCGCGAGTTTCTAAATTGAATTCGAAGAAAATTCCATCCCAAAAGTGTTGCTTGAAGTTAACATTTAATGTTAGGTGCCTCCAAGGAGAAACGTTCGACCAGGGCAATAAAATTTTGATGGAAGACAAGCGCGCCGCCAACGGAGGCTTCATTTTGCGCGGCGGGAAGATTTGTGCTGAGAAAGCCGTGCCGAAGACGTGACATTAACTTGCGTGCAAGCTCCGGCGAATGTTCACCCTACAGCAGCGAAGCCTATTTTCACGGTCGTAAAGCAGCTGAAGTGGTGGTGGGTGAGCTGTGGTTGCTTCTCATGGATCTAAATCCAAAATAATTTTCCTCAAAGAGAAGATGAAAGTTATCGCTCAACTTTGCAGCCAGATGTGGGTAGAAATAAATTTCTGCAGCACTCGAGAATGTTTCTATTGTGTATTCTAGGTGTGTCCTCTGAACAGAATTCTCGCACACAAGTAAAATATTATGCAAATACAATACTGCGCGCATTTCGGAAGTTTTCTTGTGATGGTCTCCGTAAAATCCGGCTTTTTGATCATCCGATCCATTCAAGCTTAACTCAAAATTAGATCAACTCGAGGGTAGAAGCTCAGAAGAAAATCACTCTCACATGGTCATTTTTTCATATTTTTTGGGGGAGAAAGTTGAGTAAAATAAAAGTAAAAGTAAAGAACCTAAGTAAAAAGTAAAACGTATAATTGTGTGCAGTACCGACCTGGAAATAAAGGACTGTGAAGCATAAATTGCATACATTCGAAATTCACAACATAAATTCCATTATAAAAACAAATGACTATCGCATTTCAAGTGTAGTGGATTAGTTTCAAATAATATAAATTAGGGCTAACGCAAAGTAACCGTGCTGATATTACAGTTGATGAAAATCTGTTTAGAAATGTATTTTTGTGCTGGCAATTATTTTCTACTGTGAATTCATGGCAATTTAAGCTTCAGTTCAAAGTAGATATCCCAAATATTGTGCAGGAAATGACTGACTGTAAATTAATCGGTCAAACCTACCATCAATCTATGCCGATATACAATCGATGTCTAAGACCTGCCAAAAGACAGCATGAGCCTGAACAATTCCACCGACAACAAATGAGAAGTTAGCCCTCAGTACCCCTACGCATCTCTAATCTCAAAACAGAACCCGTCATTATTCGTACATCGATGACCAATGTTCAGATGATAGATTTCATCAGCGCTGAATTAAGAGCACGTAGACAAATCATAAATCAGTGAGTAAATCAATCTCGAGGGCGCCTGGAAGCAGTCGACTTCGCCGTCACGCACTCCGCCGCGGCCGCTGCTCTCGAAGCTTGAAGCTGAGAAATTGGCGCTTCAATAGAGGAAATTATCCCATTTCCGGGCGCTCAAGCGCCACATTGTGTTTATTGGAGGTCTTTATTAGCGCATTATTTGCAGGAAACGGCGCTCGGTGCAGTGAAAAGCAAATGCTGCGCCAGGAGAATAAGATCAGCGCGCTGCAAATCAGTCCATGTAAGCAGCCGCTTGCGTGTGGGAGTTGCTGCTAAGAAGAGCTTGATCACTCGAGAAAAAACTAAAGATGCTTAAGGTTGAGATAAAAAGTCCACCGCTTCAAATGAGGGTGTTAGCTAGGTGGTTTCATACGTCAATGATTTAAGCTCCTTTCTGCGTTTCCGAAGCCGCCATCTTTTAGAGAAAACTAGAATCCTTGCGCAAAGAAACCTTGTTCTTCAAAACAACCAAGAAACTATCAGCTTACACTCTCGTCAATAATTCATTTAGATTGAAATGTTTTCCAATAAACTAAAAATTGTTTATCCCTCACGCTTGACTAAAATTAGATTCAATCTTACGTACTTTCACGTGTGAATAATGCGTACTTTAGATTTAATCTTACGTACTCGAGCACATGTCAAGTGAAACTCAATTGTTTCGGATTTTGCAACGAACTTACTCGTGATTTTGTTAATGATCATTTAAGTTCTTAGGCATAGTTCATTTAAATATTACTTAAACTCCAATAACACGCTTTCTCTGACTTCAATTACCATTCATATGGGTTGGACCCAATCTTGCTTAATCAAGAGAATTTCATTTTTTCAAACTCACCTATTTATCATCACCAAATATAACTTTCATTTAACATGAATTCCTAAAGTTATAAATAAAAATCAGGCTTAAATTAAGCGCTAAATTGACCTTTCTATTGAGACTTTTCAGTCGAAAAAAAATCAAAAATCTTTTTCTTATTCCATGAGGTCATCATTCTACCATAGCAACCCCAAGAAAGACTCTGCCGACCCTACACAGAGGCGCGATCTCCCCCACATCGTGTTGCTGTGCGTGCACTTAACCAAGCGTGACTGCTTCATTGTATTTTTAAAAATTGTTTTACCCTGCGATTAAAAGGCGATCTCTTTGCGTATTGAACATGTTACCATTGCTGAAGATGTCAAAATCTGTTTCTTTTGGCAGACAAGTTACTATGATTCATGTTATCTTCTGATTTGTTGGGGTAATTGATTCATGATTTTAAGCTCTGATCACATTCTTTCCTATGCGTATTTATCCTTCATTTGTTTCCGTTCAGACAATTATGTCTGTCTGACTGTTGTATTAAAATTTAAGGTTAAGTTTAACCCCGTTCCTTCTAAAAACATGAAACCTCTTACTGCACTCACTATTTCTATGTTCATATTTTGACGACATGAAAATAAATTTGAACCATTAAAGTGGAATGTGTGGTAAAATAGCGATCACACAACAAACCTCAGTAAGGTGAGTTGAGCATTAATTTCACGAGCAATTAGCAAAAAAACTCCATCGATGATCCTCTAGAATGCATGTGCTTCTGTGCCCAGAATATGCCACAAATATTCCAACGATAAGACCACCCACTACAGCATCACACTTCTGGAGTACTGTAAGTTATTCGTGTGCGTTCAGTCTGGCTCATTGCCTCCAAGAAAACATGTCTAGATGTAGTGACGAGACACCTTGCTTATTTATTGCAGTCAGCAAAGAACTAAAAATATCTGACTCGATGTTCCTATCTCAAATGGCCACATCAGTGCACTAATCTGCTATAAATTTTATTTAGTGTCAGAAGACTCATTCAGCTCTGCCTTGACCATTGCACTCGTTTGGAATTCTACACCCTTTTCCCCGCATATCTCAGGAGTGAAGAAACACTTTCAACGTCATTGCTTTAAGCTAAGCACGTGCGCACATCGTGCCGAGTTTTGCAGCTCGTGTATTACGAGTATAATTTCTCGGGCTTCCTCAGCTGGTGTAAGTATTTTCTGTCATCCGTAAGGATGCACTAACTTCTTGAGATGCGTTGCCAATTTTAGATGCTTCCCGAAAAGCAAGAGAACGTGAATAACCGAAATACGACTTCTCTACTGAAATTCATATTTTTCATAATGATAAATTCCATTGACAATTCAGATTCCAGTGCTCTAAGTAAAGTGCATCTTGGTGATAAATGTATTTGAATGATGCTGTTTCTGGACAAACTGTTCCGCTAAATTTTATAGCACGCCACGCATCAAATCGACCCATGAACTTATCGGGCAATGAATGATCGGAACACTTTTTTCTATTAAACTTTTTGTTTCACCCATCTCCGCCATTACCCATCCGCCAATAGCACTGCCATTTGCAGTTATTTACTGCTAATTAGCACTGCTATTTGTGCTCATTCATCACACATTAGTAAATATATTTACGCTAATATTACACACAGAAACTGCTATCTGAAATTTTTATCACCCAGTAGTGCTATAATTTGCACCCAATTACCGTAGTTTGCTAAAATGTTTTTACACCGCCGTCTGTGCTCGAGCAAACTCCGACAGCAAAGAGCATTTTAATTTCAAATAAATAATATTTTCAGCGTCATTGAAATGACACTTTGGTAATTGGAAAACAGAACACATGAAACATCGCAGTTTGTGGAGATGAAGCTGAGCCTCTCACATTCATCTGACAGCATTGCACTCATTTCTGACAGCATGTGCACTCATTTCTGACAGCATGTGCACTCATTTCTGACAGCATTGCACTCATTTCTGACAGCATGTGCACTCATTTCTGCCAGCATGTGCACTCATTTCTGCCAGCATTGCACTCATTTCTGACAGCATGTGCACTCATTTCTGACAGCATGTGCACTCATTTCTGACAGCATTGCACTCATTTCTGACAGCATGTGCAAATTTTTCTCACATTTTTTCTGACAGCATGTGCAAATTATTCTCACATTTTTTCTGACAGCATGTGCACTCATTTCTGACAGCATGTGCACTCATTTCTGACAGCATGTGCAAATTTTTCTCACATTTTTTCTGACAGCATGTGCACCACATATTCTCAATGTCATCAGTTCGCAAAACAATGTAATTGTTCATGAAACGGCCTTGCAATAGTGCATAATGTATAAGATGTTTTTTATCAGGGGAAAAGTATGCAATGTTTTTTCTTCATTTTCAAGTAATTATAAACGAAAGAGAGAGTCGAGTCGTGTACCGTTCGTTAGGGAGCAATTAGAGGACACAATAACTGAAACCAAGATTGAAAATGGGGAATTAAAGTCTACGGCTTTTTTACGAATATTTAACTTCAGCATATTTCAAAAATATTGCATTACCAGCATTTTTCTGTTGAATAGTTAAGGTTGCATTTGAGATGTCACTATTTTAAATGAACATGTCCGAAAGTATGACGGTAGATATTTGAAACTTACTGACAATCTAACAAGAATCAAGAAGTTTAGCAAATCAAACGATGGACAATCTAAGACGAATCAATCATTCCTTCCTTCAAGAAATATTTGCGTAATGAAATTTTTATTCCTATATCTGTGAGATGTAACTTGAAGTTCAATGTGAAATAAAAAAAAAGTCATTGAGTAAAAATATTTTAGTTTTCATTCCCTGTGGTTGTTTTCGTCAGTATTCAGAAAATTAGGGTCAAAGCAGAGACTCTTTGAATAAGTGTTGATCTAATAATTTATTCATCTTCCACAACACTTGGTTCACACAACCCATATTCCGACTATACATGCTAATTCTGGCATAATGGAATGATGTTTGCGAGTGACATCGATTGCTGCATGCCTTGATCCCTGTCTGCTGAGCAAGGCGGCCTAGCAACGGAGGCGCCAGAAACAAAGGGCGCGCTGGACGGGCTGAGCTGACACTCAAACGCAGCCATCGGCCGACTGATAACAACTGCTTGCAGCCCGCACAACTTCCTTTCATTCAGCCTAGAGGTCTCGACAGCCGCTGCTCTCGTGCAGACAGGCATCCAGTGATTGCTACCAAGTTCGTGCAGCAAGTGATGCTACCAAGTTCATGCATCAAGTGAGGGCTAACAAGTTCATGCATCAAGTGGTTGATACCAAGGTTCATGCATCAAGTGAGGGCTAACAAGTTCATGCATCAAGTGGTTGATACCAAGGTTCATGCATCAAGTGAGGGCTAACAAGTTCATGCATTAAGTGGTTGATACCAAGGTTCATGCATCCAGTGATTGCTACCAAGTTCGTGCAGCAAGTGATGCTACCAAGTTCATGCATCAAGTGAGGGCTAACAAGGTCATGCATTAAGTGGTTGATACCAAGGTTCGTACTTTAGTTTGAACCTGCTTCAAACTTTGGTGTTACTGTTGTGGTGACTTTATAGCATAAAGTTAAATGTTTAACGCGAACGATATCGATGAAATGAAACTTGAGACTCCGTTGCTGCTCATGAAAATCACAATCACGGTTGTCTCTGACATGCAAGGTCATCACATGATTGCTACCAAGCGCCTAGTTCTCACGTGAAATTACAACATTTTCAAACTTTGGTTGTGATCAGAAATCAAGTTAAGACAAGATGTGAATGCTGCTGCAAGTATCAAATGTCAATGGCTTCAATATTCACACTTCCACTTCGGCAGTGCATTTTAATTCCTAAAACACTCTATCATCTTTTGCTTGGTAAAAAACTTTTTGTTCAAGGTTTTAAATTATTTATGTGCTTCCCCATCTATTTCGACCGAAACATTTCGACTCAGAAATGAGGAGAGATATTCTCCTACATCGTTTTTTGACATACGAACGTATGAACTGATACAATGCAGTAAAATAACGTCAAGGCTTCATAACAAGTGTAAGATTCCAACACTTCACCGGGAAACCGGTTTCTTGTTTTGCCAAGTTTTCAACCCTATTCTTGAGTTCTCATCAGAGCTAAGATATGCAGTCTAAAAAGGGTCAATTTTCTTAAGATATTGATAGTGGTGATGAGAAATATTTGCTCACCAGTAACCGATTGCAACGAAGATTTGTACAGAGATGGGTGACTTGTCATGTGAGGGAGAAATGAAATTCCGTTCATTTCATTTCTGAGACCCACCTCCGTGTTCGATCTTAGTAACCAGGCACTTGAAGCACAATGGCCCTGCAAGGAAGATTTACCCAGCACTTAATTTGGGGCACATGCCACAGTGCCAGGATGTGGTAGCGGTTCAGAATATTTGCCAATTATGCTCAAGTGAACTCTTCATTTCGATTCTATTAGCAACATAAGAAGTAGCTAAGCCGTATATCATTCGTTCAGAAAAGTTAGAGAAATATTTGAAGTGTCAGCAACTGAGCCCTACGTGAGGGCTGAGGTTTGAGCTGCATTCACGTCTACGGGTTTTACTACCAGGATTTCATTACCTCTCTGAAGCTGATTTAGGTATGGGGAATGGAGTTTTTCAAATTATAATCTTTAGTTCAGCACAGCAATAAAACATTTGAAGCGAATTGAGAATTTGGGATAACAATTAGAAAACGAGGTAAATATAACTGAATTGAAGTATTAACAAAATTCCCCAGCGATGAAATTTTGAAATAACTAGAATTGACTGTTTAAAAAAATCTCTAACGCAGTCATTTCAATGGGCGATATGTATATAATATCAAGTTTCAATGATATATTTCGATTTATCACTCAATTTTGACAGTAACTTCTACACTGTCTTGCTCTTAATGCGAAATTTAAAGAGTAAGTGTCCTACATAGTGAGAAATTACTCGACTACTCATGTAAATAATCTGAATTCAATCTATACCATAATAAGAGGGATGTCTGTCTGTCCGAAGCCAGCCTGCAGTGTGTGATGAGCGTATCTGTGATACAAGCTTCATCAGCTCCACAATTTCCAGTGCATTAATCCATCAAATTCGAGTAGGAATGAATTTCACGTGAATTTTTAGGAAATAGGAACGTGTGTCATGTGATTTGTCCAACATAATTATACATTTTTGACGGGCCGTGTGCACTTGGGCTCATCAACTCTCGAGAGATTGATTTTTTTTATTTCTTACGGCCTTAATTTCATTTCGCATTCTTTTTTATTTGAAATAAAGGGGGGTGGACTAGTATGATCATTTCTCTTCAATATGCCCCACAGTCTGGAAACGAGCTACAATACCCAATAACTCACGAAGATACAGAACGTGTAAGATCCATAACTTAAATAGGCAGCTCAAGTCGTGTCAAAAGTTTTGTCATGTTTTCAATTTGAGATATAAGTCAACTTTAACACATTTTTAGTCAAGTTAACTTTATTTTTCACAATATTTGATACGCAATTATCCATTAGGGTTTTGAAGTTCTATATGTGAAATTGAATATGTCAAAATGTTATTTTGCTTTTTTTATTGATCTCTAGGCTACAAGTTACTCCACTTTTAATACTTGTCAAAATTTTCGAAAAATTATGATTAGAAAAATTCAGTAGCGACATTTTCGAAACCTAAAAGTTGAATCTGGCATTGAGTCATTAATGCAGGATTCGGACGCGCATTGCTGCAATGGAGGCCACTGGGATTTTGATGAACTAATGGGAGTTTGCTTCATTAAAGCAGGGCACTCAGTTCTGTTAAGCCCTTGTAGTTGTTGACGGTACAACTCAACTGCAATCTTTTCCTTATCGCTCAGTAGAACTTCGTGTGTGAAATCTGTCATTGTCCACAAGGCAATGTTCCTTTGAAAACTCGATCTTTGTCCGACAGTTTAAAAGAATAAATGGCTTCATAAACTTCTGACGAAGACTCAGCTAGACTGTAAAGAGCGGAATATTACTGTTTTTGAGTACGGAGTTTATGCTTACATGCCTGTGAAGAATCACGATCAAACATATTGTACCGATTAAATTTGCGCTCAAACTTTATATTTAAACTAAGGAGAGCAAAAACTGCGTGATGTGTGAAATTTTCACATAAGCTTGTTGAGTAAGCAGTGTATATAATAAAATCTTCAATTCTCAGAACCTTTGCCAGCTTCAAAGCTTACAATACCTGAGCTTAATCACTGATTCGAATAATCTTCCCACTCCAACTTCAGGGAAAATCATAATCTTCACACTCCAGCTTCAGGGACAATCCAGACGTTCAGTAAACTGTAAGATATTCAATAATTCTTCTCCCTAGGACAAGTTTTGGAGGAGAGCACCTTGGGACAAATTTTTTACTATCGTCGTACTGTGATCGGACGCGTATGACTTTGAGGAAGAAATTTTGAATCAGAATTAAATATTTATTATCTGTCATAGAAATATATCTCTCAGGGAGCATAGGATATACAATAACTTTGGGTTAGAGAGGTTTGTTCTTCGTATGCTATAGAGACTGGCACCTCCAGGGAGCATGTTTTCCCGTTTTCCATCAAACAATCTGTTTTTCATCAAATATTTTTCCTATCGTCTTTCATGCATTTATTTTTCTGTTAGGGTAACTTTTAAATAAATTACACGCCGCATCCAGTAGCGGCCATAATGATTCGGACAACTAACAACTCGGCAAACTATCATCAATAACTTCAATACTAGAAGCTGCAATGAGCTCAATTTATACACACATGTTAAGCCACATGTCTTACCTAACAGGTATTAAAATCGTAAATCATTTGGTGAACAAAACACAAGTTTTAAACAAATACATTAGAATAGTAAAAATTTAATGAGATCAAAAATGTTCAGACATCTATTCTTTTCCACATTTATGTTTGAGTAAACAAATGTTGCCAGAGGGAAAGTTAGGTGGATTGATCCAGACAAGACTAGTGTCATCTGCGCTGCAGCCGATGCATCAACATGCCTAGGGGAGTGCCTACACCTGCTTCTGTTCGCGAGTTGATCATGAAATTGTGCCTTGAAGAGAAGCTGGCCACAAGGGCAATAGCCAACACAGTCAAGCGACCTAAAAGTGTTGTTGGTGATATTTTGGCTGTATATGAGAAGGATGGCTTTAAGCACCGCTGGTGTGTCAAGTGGCAGACCTCGCAAAACTTCAGCAAGAGACGATACTGCATCGGTTAGATTAGCTAAGAAGGACCGTTTCAAAACTGCAGCAGGATTTTCTCGTGAAGCTAGTGAGTCCCTTGATATCAGAGTATCCAGGAAGACTGCTGTACTCCGCCTTGAAGAAGTAAACCTGCATGCTAGGACTCCAGCTGTGAAACCCTTGGTCTTGGTCAGCAAGAACAGAAATGGTAGGTTGGCCTTTGCTACACAGCATGTTCTCTGGACTGATGATGACTGAGTAAAAGAGTATTTCAGTGACGAATCGAAGTTCAATTTGTTTGGATCAGATGGAAAAAGATTTGTTCGTCGATCAAATGGCGAAAGATTGTCCAAACAGTCCAGTGTCATGTTTGGTGGAGGTAGCATTATGGTCTTCGGCATGATTTCAGCAAACGGTACCGGTCCCCTAGTTCGACTGGAAGGAACAGTAAACGCGCAAGTGTACAAGGAACTTCTGCAGAGACATGTGGTACCAGTTATCAATGACTCTCTAGCCAAAGACCCAATTTTTCTGCAAGAGAATGCTCCGTGTCATACTGCAAAATTGGTGAAGTCATTCCTGGATCAAGAAGAAGTCACTGTTATAGACTGGCCAGTGCAAAGCCCAGATTTTAATCCCATCGAAAATGTTTGGAAACTTTTAGGAGATAGGACAAAGGCAAGGAATCGGAAATTTGCAAGATTTGTGGACCGCTTTGCAAGATGAATGGGCAGAAATAACACAAAAAGAATGCAGCCACTTGGTGAAGTCTTGTGGCAGAAGATGTCAAGTCGTTATTGACAATAAAGGGCACCATACCAAATATTGAATTGTTAATTACTTTGTTACGATGTTTAATTCATTTTGTTAGCACTTTTCAAATATTTATTCAGTTTCAATAATGATTGTCCTAACATTTTTGACCACATGAAATTTGTACTATTCTAATGTATTTGTTTACAACTTGTATTTTGTTCTCTCAAATGATTTCAGATTTTAACACCTGTTAGGTAGGACATGTGGCTTCACACGTGTGTATAAATTGAGCTCATTGCAGCTTCTACGCCATTTTCACTTCAAATTCATCCAAGTCGAGTTCAAATTAATCCTAGTCAAGTTCAAATTAATCCAAGTCAAGTTCAAATTAATCCAAGTC
>JACJUY010002369.1:0-28894 GCA_014220935.1 Platorchestia sp. MABIK | reverse complement strand
GAATATAGCAATCAAAATTACATCCTTTTTGAACTACTTTTTATCAGCTAGAACCGTGAAACTGACTCACAACTATCACTTTCAAACCCCTAAAATGGTGTCAAATTTTCTCTGTTAATTCTCTACGAATAATTCTCTCCCTTCATAGCAAACTGGAGCAACACGATTCTACGGCGTAGCCTGGACTGCATCTTTCATTAAGACCGTATCCAAAATACACCCACACCCGGAGGGTCGTCTGTGACTTTAAAAACCATCAGTCAGTGCAAGAAACTCATTTGAGAGCGCTTCAAAAAAAAAATCTTATCTTGCATTTGATTACCAGAAGCAGACGACACTATCGCTCGAGTTTTGTCCACGTAAAACCGGGAGTTTCCTCGCTCAAACCATCGCCAAACGAAGGTAATTTGAACCGCGTCTTTGGAACAAGATCCAGCAAAAAAAGCTGTAAATATGAATGAAGACGCGCGGTTCAGACCGAAATTATGTGAGCGGTTTGAATGTCTGAAGTTATCAGGGAAATTATTTCGCAGAAAATTGGTCTCCAGTAACGCAGAATTTTTAGAGAGCAATTTACCGATGACATAAAAATTACGGAAGTCTTGGTTCAGTTTATGATATTGTAATGCAATTTTTACTGAAGTACTGAAATGGTACTTCTGAGTGCAGCAGCCATTGCCTCCGGAGCTCTTCTTTTGTGAAGTTCTCTAAGGTTTGAATGGAATGCTCTCGTTGCATGCAAAATAAGTTAATTACTCAAAAAACATATTTTCACTTTATTTTGGGTTGGTAAACATGCGAAGATTTACGAATTCATTGTAGCAAATCATTCAGCCAATATACATAAAAGTACATAATTGTTACCGAGGAAACTTTGGGCTAAAATTGTCTCGAGCTTCAAAACTGTCTTCAGCTTCAATTATTTCTTTGAATGGAAAAACTCAACACCGCAGAGATTTGAGCCAAAATTCCTTTTCTGCTGCATTTTTGAACTCATTCTGGGAGTGAAGGAAGTTTTAGGAAATATTTAAATTAAAAAGAGAATAAATCACTCAAACAATGAAAGTCGCGTTTTACACGAGGGGCTTGAATATGCCAAGTTAGTGCTGTCAAAATCTTCTTATGAGTTGATGGCTTTTTCCCTCGCACTTCCTTCGCCTTGCCATTATTCCCATGAAACATTTATTAGCTGAAAGGCTACCTATAAAAAGAATCCTTTTGTCAGTTTTCCGAAAGGACAATAGATGGATAAATATCAAAAAGATCAGGCATAACGAGCTCAAATGAAAATTTAACTGTGTTTCCACTTTTAAACTTTTTTACAACAAACACCATTGAAGTTGAGATACCGTTTTTTCCTGCATAGAGAATAACGTGACACACTGCAGAATAACCTTGATTTTTAAACACCTGTATCTTTTGAAGCATAGAGAGCAGTGAAGAATTGGCGGGAGTTTAAATTCTTCAGGACATGTGTCGAACAATTACCGTACACAAGAGAAAGACTCCTCGTACTGATGAGCACACCCCCACACCGCTGTATGTGTGGGCACACACGCCGCTGTATGTGTGGGCACACACGCCGCTGCATATGTGGGCACACACGCCGCTGTATGTGTGGACACACACGCCGCTGTATGTGTGGGCACACACGCCGCTGTATGTGTGGGCACACACGCCGCTGTATGTGTGGGCACACACGCCGCTGTATGTGTGGGCACACACGCCGCTGCTGCATGAACAGCAGATGGTGGCAACATTTAGGAAGGAGCTTCATACTTAGTTCCTCTAAATCCTTCCTCAAATATTGAGAAGGTTTACGAGGGTTCATCTCCGGCCTAATTGAATAAATTATCGGTTATTGGCGGACTAATCGGATATTTGAGAATAACATTATCGCTAGTGCATTAATAAGCAAGTATCCCAAGCTGCTGACAGAAAGCCGCTGGGGAGAACATTTGGGGAAAACGTTGGGAAATGTGGAGCGTCTGCGTTATAGAACTTTGCGGAACAGGAGAACAATGTTTGAGAAAGACAATTTTGTAATGATTCCACCACATTGAAATCATCGTGGCCCTTTGCTTGCTTTGCAAATCTCGGATGACTTATATTTGTCTCGTGCAATTGTAAAATATTTAAAAATTTTAATCGGGGAAAGTATTTATGCCCGTGAGCATTACTTAACAATGAAATCCTTTCACTTTTTTGTTTTTGCTCATAAGTTTTGTAAATACTCAAGGACAATCAAAATGAAACTTGTATTTATGGTCAAAATTATGAGAAATAGTTTAGAATTCTTGTGTTCGTTTTAATTAGGGAAGATTCTTTCTCAATATTGTAATGAATCATTCAAAATGTGTAGCAACTTATATTTTAGTAAATTTCTCTCCTCTGAACACGAGTAATAAACATTTTCCGAAAAGCTTCAATGATTAATACTCCGAAGTTGTCCTGTAATTAATGTTTATTTATTCCATAATCTATCAACCTTACTGAATTGGTTCAACGCTTAATATTCCCAGATTATTTCAGCGACTAATACTCCCGTATTGTTTCGATTACGCAGGTAAATAAACGGAACCACTGGCCCGCAAAAACGCCTCGCTCAGATCATTTAATTACTCCCCCGCCCAACGGACAAAACTGAGCGTCCTGTAATTGTTATTTTTGCCATAATCGATAGCGAGGAGGAAAGAAAGCCGCCGCTGTTTGTCTCCAGCCAGCCGAGCGGGCAACTCAAACACACGATGGGCCTGCGGTCGAGTGCCTTTTGGAATGCCGGGCAAACAGAGCCGTCATTTTGATGTTTGTTCCGCGCAGTTAAAGCTGATAACCAACTAATTGCCGGAGATACTCCACCTCCTCGTTACACCTGATTTTTAATTGGAAATTTAAAGAATGCGATGGTGTTTTTTACACTGAATTCGTGATGCTGCGGTGCTGTCTGCCAACTGCTTTTTAGACGGCTAGAAATACGACGCTTGGAACTGCAACGAAGAACTTCAAAGCCAGAACTAACTAAAGAGACTAAGGGATACGAAGCTGAAAATTATACACTTGACAGGAAAGCTGTAACATCACATTGTAGATGAGTGAAAAATGACTACAACTTGTTGAAACACTGGTCAACAAATTTTGAAAAATTGTGTGCTTCCTATATGATATTAGTTGATTCTTATGTTTTTTCATTCCATGAATCCAAATATCACGTTGAAAAATGTGTATTGGCTACAGGTTCAAAGATACAAGGCATGCAATGTTTGATTAATTTATTTTAATATTTGAATATCAATTTTAAGTTTATAAAGCATTTTACACTAAAATCACCTTTCTTTCGCCCTCCGAATGTAAACTTGTACAGCACAAACACCTTCTGTGACTGATGAAACAATACTGAGGGCAGAGAGACTGAGCGTAGTGAGTTATTTTCACGTCCGCCAGCCTGTAGGAACGTGTTGAGACATGTAGGCGTATCACGAAAAGTATAGCTACCAAACAATTTTAACCATGATATTTGTTACCAGCAACCTAAAATTATGTGGAAAATGCTTCTTTGGTCTCCGAATCATTTTGGTTGCTTACCAATGTAATTTGATGATTTTTGCTTCGACGTCAGGCCTTGACGATGGCTCCTACATATTCACGCCTGCTCATAGAAATCATGACGTCACAGGGACGGACATAGATTTCACGCAATTTGTGATGAATTGAAAAGGCGAAGTGAAAAGAGTTCCAATGTATGGCGAATTCCCCGAGGAACTGAGCCAAGCAAGCTTTGGAATATCTTAGGAGATGTGCAGCGAGACTTTCTGCGCAATGAGTGAATAAATGTGTTTCCTTAAATTATTTTCGATTCGAGAAAATTAGAAACATGGTCGGGCATGTTTAAGCCCTTAAGGGGGCCGCACCGTCATACTAAACAAATTTGAAAAAGAAATAATGTGCATACACACTAACATTTTTCCTGCAATATAAAATGGTTTCGTCTTTCTTTCACACTGGAACATAAGAGTTACGTACGGTATTGCTATTTCACACAGTTTTCCTTATCATAATCATCTTCTACTGCACGAGATCATCAAAAATTATGTTACAATTAAAGTTTGGTTCAGTTCAACAAACAAAACAATAACGATAAAAATCAACCATGATCGATCAAAAAAGTGCTTTTACTGCAATTTCTTTCTTTTAAACGCCGCACAGATTCACATGATGCCTGCGATTCTTTCGTTGCCGAAATAAATCAAAGAACACACAATAATGCGAGTAAAAAGTGTATTTTCACTAATTTACATATTTTTCCACATTATGTGAGCAATTTTTTTAATACTCGCTCGCAATTTTACAGAAGTTCTAATGAGAATTCGACAGAGGAACATATTCTACTGCCATTGGATTCTATTTAAAACTGCTGCCATCTTCAGACCATTGGTGTGACGTCATCTCTATGTTGCTACGTCTGAAGCAGGCCTGGAGACAAAGGAGGCATTTATTTGGCCATTGGGCGGTCACTACCCGAATTAACACCGCTCAAGTCAATAATGGACTGCACTTGAGCTGCATACTGTTCTCGATCACCGGAGAGAAATCAATATTTATGCCTCCACACCCGCAGCTGTAGTGTTCCTTTCAATTGCACCAACACATTTCGCACCTTACATCATAACTAATCAAAATTTCCACAGTTGTGATGCTTTCCCTCATTGAATTAGTTCCAAGGAATTGATAATGCCCAGAAAAAATTCAAGGGCATTCGTATTTCTCACCAAAGTTAGTGGTGATGCTCAACAAATTTTGCTGACACTAAATTTGGAGTTGAATGTATAAAAATTGGATACGATTTGGTAAGACCTAAGTAAGATCTCTTTGAATACTTACCAAAAATTATTTCCTTTAATCCAAGTAGTATGCAAGTGGAGCGACACCAATATGTTGTCTCGCGTCTGGTAAAAAAATGACAGAGCGTAAAACGAAGTTACTTTGATTAGGAGGAAAATTTTTCTAGTTAGAATTCAAAGACATCTTACTTAGGCCGTGCTAAATCACATCAAACTATGATAAATTTAATTCCAAATTTATGGGCATCAAAATCGCCCCATTCTGTTTGCCTGAACTTCAACGAACTGAACTCAAAATTTCCAGACTTGACAATAACACCACGTGACGAGCTGCCAAATGAAGCGATTGGCAACCCTATTACAGAGTTCCAATTAGGGAGCTCAAATTATATTATATTGTTGATGTTAATATTAGACCCCCTTGTGGTGGAATCATTTTTAAACAAATTTTTAAATATTTGTATGGTTAGTTTAGTCTTTACATTATTTATTGTGAGTGATACTCACCTGCAGTTCTGTTGGAAATGAACATCATTGTTAGATTCGTAGCACAGGTATTTAAAATGATTAATTTATTTCATTATTTAAGTTTTGATTGTTCACCCTAATGATCACTGAAAGTTTTATTTTCTTTGTACCCCGCGAAGTGAGGGCACCGAACGTTTAATGGAGCTTGTAAGGAGTAAAGTAGAAATCGAAATTTTAACGAGACGTTACGAAACCACATACATTATCGGAAAATTGTGCACGTTCAACTTAACTCTTGACACAACCAGCAGGAGTGCTGCGAACTATACGTCGCACACACACGAAGTTTGTTCAATAACTCTGGTATCGCACGCAAAACTGACGCCACAGTGACCTCTGCTTGGAGACGACATCCCAGTCTAACTTTTTCACCGCCCAAGTAAGTAAATCGCTTAGGCGGTGAAAAACATGCATAATCCGGGAAAAAGTTAGACTGGGATGTACCTAAGTCGTCACATTCATTTGTTAGAAGCTCTCCATGCAATTTAGTGCACACGAAGCTTGTATTTTGTGTGACGACTTTGTTACACTCGGGCTTTATGGGATTTTGAGGTGTCAATAGGAGCAAAACTGAAAGCTTCCCCATGCAAAACATAAAGAACAAGTATTGATGCATCAATAAGAGCACAACTGAGACGGACAAATCAGGAAGCGCAGCCCGCAGCCCTGACGTCCGACGCAACATGCGGACACAGGCCGCTCCTCGGAACTGGCAGCCAATTACGGACGTGTCCGTGACTTGTACCTCCCGGACTCCGTTCCGCACTGCTAACTTAATCCGAACTTTAGATTCCAAGAAAAATTAATAGGGAAGTAAAGTTCTGAACCACCGGCGAAAATACGGAGAGTCTACTGAGCGAAATTTTCAAACTAATAAACTTGATCAGAGCTCGTAGAGGTTGAAAATCAGAAGGTTAGAGGATCTCTATTTCGAGGTCTTCCTAGCAAAATTCATCGTTCTCCAATATTTCATACTTCCCAAAAGTTGCGTGAATGTATTTCATTTGTTAGTCTTTAACATTTACACATTTTGAATGTAGCGAGATTTGGTCTTCAAATGTCCATATTTGAGAGATGCATGCTGAATTTGGTCTCATGTATTGACTGAGTTTCTCGACTTGACTATTGTTTGCCTCGAAATGCTTAACTTTGGTTTTAGAAAGAAATAATATATTCAATGATGATCTTGCGCTCAATGAACAACTGTCATAATATTGTTGACCATGAACTATCGCTAGAATAATCTTTAGGCCGAGCTATACAGTCTTTATCAACCCGGAAGAAGTACATTAATTTTAGGTTCAAGGCGTAAATAAAACGACCTTCTCTATTTTTCGGTTATCAAAATTTCAACTGATTCATAGGATGTTTATGCACTCATCTGGCAGCTTTAAACGCAGCAACTAGTGTTTGTCCACCATCGCAATTGTGTGCGCATTTTGGCGAGCAGCTCTAGACGTGAAGTGTGTTACGTTGCTCCCTACTGATAAAATCTTACGCCGCAGATGGAAAGGGATACTTGAGAGGCTGAAATGGCTGACGGTTGTAAAATACCTGGTTTAATTGAATCACTATCTAATCACGCGCTTATTTTAACGACACGCTTACTTTATGACTGCATGGTGTGCTCTGTAGTCCTCAAGGGGTAAACTCCCCGGCAGATTTTCAGAATTATTTCTGACTTTTTAAAGCTACCGATGTACGTATTAACCTTCATTTGCATACAGTTAGCCCTTTGATTTATCTTCAATTTTCCAGCAGGCTCAACTGCAAATTTTTTGACCGAAATTAGGAGAGTGAATACACAACATATGCAACACATAACCTTAACAATGCCCTAGAGGTGTTTACGAACGTGAAGTAGCCCCTCCTGCCCACTTGTGTGCGTGATCTGTCCTCCGGTTGGATTTGAAAACATTGTGATGATATCTTACATCATTCAATTCACTGTATAATTCTTAAACTGTTCATTTTATTGACGCAATGCTTTACCAAAACTTGGAGAGAAAGCCAGGGGCTTCTTTTCATTTCATTTGTTTCGACAGCAGTCAATATTATGCACGAGAGTTCCTTCGCTTCTGGACATTCATCGAACGCTCGACCTGATAAATGAAAACGAACACAGTGTCATTCGTCTGTTTTTTATGATCTTGTAAATGGAAAAGAACATTTAGTGGCTGTTTTTGTGACGCAAGTAAAAATCAAGTATCTTTTTATGTGACTTCTGTTAATATCCATCGTGCAGAGCATATGGCGCAGTAAACAATTTGTATTTGTTTAGAAGTCGCCACAATCAAGATCATCGAGCATCCACTCGAAACACTAGCGATGAATAGCAAGTCAGACCTGGACCATTGTGCCACCATTTTTCTCAGTTAACAAGGCTAGAGTCAATAGTGAGTTGAGCGTGAACTGAATATCGCTCTCAAATATCGGCCGATGCAAAAACTATTGCCCTGTCCTGTGCGTATTTTTAGAGCTGGTGACGAACTGATGTTCTCGGTTTGGTGATCTGAACATGTCTGTCAGTTGAAACCAGCATCTAGCTATTCTCATGGCTTAGATTTTGCAAAATGATAGCGCTTTTCATAAATATCTAAAGATTTTAAAAAGTACGGTTTTCACTGCGGTTGTATTTCCTGTACGGCTTGAAAAGAAATGCTCGGTGCACGCGTATTTCTACCAAGCTCTAGTTCTCGAGTTTTCAAAACACTTGAAAGAGCTGTCGGTGGAAACACTCAAAAGTTTGAATTGAAATTTGAATTGAAATTTGAATTGAAATTTGAAAAGTTTGAATTGAAATTCATCCGTCGCGTAAAATAATAGTTAAGCAGAAAAATTATTTTTTATTACATTTTTTCCCTCACAGAACCCCTCGTGTGAGCATCAAAGTTAATTTGTGCAGCGACCTGAAATGGACAGAAAAATAGAAGATTGGAAGTGAAATTCAAAGTAGACGAACCTCAGCCTGCTGCATCCGAAGGAAATCACTCAGCATTTTAGAAAATTTACTGAACATGTTACTCTGTCAGTCTACAAAATTCTATTAAAATGCGAAGGAAGTCACTTAACATTTTACTGAAACACTGTCAATTTTTAAAATTCTATATCTCTGTCATTCTATAAAAAGCAACCTTTCGATGAAGCAAACATCATCCTCAGGCTGAAAATACACAGAAAAATTTTAGTCACATTGATAAACATGCAAATGTAATACTTGAGCTACATCAGACACGATCAAAATGTTAAAAATCACAGCAAAAAAGTCGCAACTCGTCGCTGTGATTTGCCTTGATCTTATGTGTCGTGTAACGGAAGTCACTTTTTATTTGCATTACCACAAAATACTTCTATTGATTTATGCACGATTAATTCAGCGAAGTCTTTGAAATATCGGTGACGCCATGAGTCAAATGTTCACTAAAATATACGTAAGCTGCCTCAAATAAAGCATCATGACGTGAATATTAAAGGATGTTTTATTCCAACCAAGCCTGATACATATCATCTTGTACATTGATTTTTCAAATGCCTTATAACTAACACCAGGACGCAATGACGGTTACTCCCGGTCAAGCTGGTACCCATTTCCGACACTTGTGTAGAGTGGGGAATTGTTACTGATTATCTCTTTTCCCGATGGGGTGAAGCACTGGGCGGCACTGCCTGATTCTGAACTACTGACACCTTCCCGGGCGCGTTCTTAACCACTCGGCCACGGTGACCAGTTAAAAGTCTCAGCCCTTGGATCCTACAGAGCCAGGGTCCACTCACAGAGCATGCTCTTCCTCCACCCACTCCTCCCAGAGGTAAAAATTGAAACACCATTTGTACCACCCGATTATAAAATCGAGCGATCAATATAGATGTTTCCTTTATCAGCGACCATATAATGAAAACCAGGACAAAGGTTTATCTTTACAATGCGAGTAGTGAAAGACAAACTACACGCTCGCTGGATGCGCTTCTAATCTCAAAGCAGAAGACTGCACAAAATCTGTAAAAAATGAGGG
Source organism: Platorchestia sp. MABIK (assembly GCA_014220935.1). Lineage (NCBI taxonomy): Eukaryota > Metazoa > Arthropoda > Malacostraca > Amphipoda > Talitridae > Platorchestia > Platorchestia sp. MABIK. The sequence goes on along the minus strand of JACJUY010002369.1, from coordinate 19,515 downwards.
CAATAAATGTGAAAATTTTGCTAAACTTGCCATTGCAAAGGCATTTTCTTGAGAAAGCAACGTTCTCGAGAACGTTCGGCGTTGAGTGTGATATGTGCACCCCACCTCATGATATGTACGTGCACAATCAACGTTCTTCAGAAAGTTTGATATGGGCGCCTTATCGTAAAATATGTACACTCAATCAACCTTCTGCGGAATATTTGAGATGTGCACCTTATCGCATGATATGTGCACCCTAACTAACGTTCAACAAAAGTTTGAGACGCGCACCCCACCTCTTCTCCCCCGCCTCTCTTTTGCCTCCCTACGGAGTCTCGTGAACAAAAGCCAGAATGTCGTCTGGTCACCAAAGGCACGGACACGGCACGGAGAAGTTTTATTGAGAGCCAGGCTCAAATTATAGATTTTGAGGTGTGGTCCGTCGCGAGTATAGAGCGAGTTTGTCAATTGACTGTTGAAGTTCTCTTCATCACCAGTTTCATTTGGTTTGAGTTTGAAATCATATTGTCTATTGACGAACAATTTACTCGGGATTGATTTCCCGGTTTATACTCATTGATTCGTTCTTCATGATTCGGAACGACTTCTTCATTAGTTCGTGTACGGTAGCGATCAACTTGTCAAGAGCCAAACCGTCATTTCGGTAGAATTAGGTCCCTGGGTTGCTGAAAGAGTACCAGTTTAATCTGAAGTTTCTCCGTCTCGTTTAAATCTGATCAACCACTGAGAATAGTAAATTTAAGACCTACTTTGATTCAGAAATTGATCACCCGGAGTAAGGTGACACCTTTTCCTCCCTCGTGCTCTGCTCCACTGTCCCCCTTTCATCAAGTAAAGTGTAATTGCAGCACGTTATGTCTATGCTCGCACGAACCAGAAACAGAAGCATGCGACCTCTGAGCATTGCTCGAAGTACCGGAGTACTTTTGACTGCCACACGATTACCGTCGTGGGAGAGCGATTGCTGATGCTAAGGCTAGAATTCAGGGTTGATTGATTGCGATTGGTAGTCGAGATGTTGAGGCTAACGTATACGCTCCAACATCCATTAAATTTCTGGATGTTGGAGCTAAACTCTGGAGGCAGTGCTATTTAAATCATCTATAACACTAAGAGTTAAAGTGAATAAATATGTAAAACGTAAAAATATGGCTCAGTCTTTTCTATCCCCGCTAGAGTATCTCTAGTGAAGGTGGGGTGGTTGTCTCTTAGCCCACCGGCACGATATCAAAAAAATTTCACATGTTAAAATGAAATTAATGGGAAGTAAATCTGTGTATTAATGAAAAGCTACTATACGCAGGTTGATCTAGAACGCTTTACTAGCTATTTAGCAACTAATGATGGGTTAGTGAATCACTTTCTCCTATCCTCGACTTCGTTACATTTACTCTCAGACGTTTCAAAGACGTTCACGTTTGACTCAGTGAAGTCCATACCTTCATTTTACGGTATTGTGAGCCTCATTTTGATTCAAGGTTTTCAATTTAGCGCTACGTTTTATCCATCTTGTACACCGTATCTGAAGCAATATTTACATCGCATGATATTGATTTATTCCAGAAAACATTCAAATTTTGTTTCGGTTGTAATAACAACTCTATAAGTTTCATAAAATTTGAAATGGTCACATCGAGATCGCCAATTGGGTCTGAAACTGAGCCCCTGCAGCCAGCTTTATCCAGTGAACATGAGGAGAACAACATATGTTCAGAACAAGCCACCGCACTAAGCAACCTCGTCTCAATTTTGACATGTAAATTATTTGTCAAAAATGTTCAGAATCATTCTGGGCCACCTCGTCACACTGATGAAAAGCAATGGAAAGAAATTCCTTCAAATAAAATTGCTTTATTAATCGCTCCATTATTACAGTCAGGTAGCAAAAATGGTTTCCAGTCGTTTAACCTAGGAGAGGAAGTGGGAGAGTGGAGAACATGCCCCGTGGGCTGAAGAGTTGCACTCTAACCTCTCCAAGCCGCCTTCTCTGGTTCCAAAAAAAACGGGTTCCATTCAGGGGTCGAAACAAGATCTTTCTAGTACGAAGCTTGGTACTCTAACTGAAATACACGAAAGTTATGCGCAAATATATGAATGAACATAAGTTGGCGAAGATATGTGACAAAAATTGCATATTATACTTACTACATGAAAAAACTCTGAAAGACGGAGATACTTTTGAAATGTTTCTCATTTTTGCAGTCCGACTACATCCTCATCATCGGCTCATCACACCATAAAGGCGCGAACAAAAAAAAACACAGCTCGTTAATTTTCTCAGATTTTGGGGATCTGCTATTATGTGAGTAAATACCGAGAGACGAAGTAAGGTCTCGTAAATGCCATCAAAGGCACAAGATATATAGACCATCTTTTGTGATCCGCCATTGGATGAAAATGCGGACCGTCTGAGATGAAAGGATTCGCGTTTTCCATCCGCGGCTGTCAGGCAGAATCTCGACAAGACTTAGAGGCGCCTCTCGCTCCGGTGATATCAATCTCTGTACAAAGTTCCCCCCGGGGGCAAATGTTATTGCTCGGCAAGATTGTGTGTCCAGGGTGGGGCAGCGAGATTGATCTAAGCCTGAAGCGCCACTTGTGCACGAATAACTTCGTCTTATATTCTCTAGATCTTGACCTAACAAGTTCTTAACGCTATTTGATTGCATTATCAGTGAAATAAAATCATTACACAAACTCCAGTCACTTGAACTGACTAAATCTAGCTGATTTTTTAGAAATAATTGCTGCGCTAATTAAAGTTCAGAGCCTATTGCGCAGAGAGCGCTAGGGTTTGCAATCCAGGAAATTCCCGGGATCCCGGGATTTCTTTATATAGTTACATTTATGCTATTGTAATTTGGTGCTCATACCCATCACAGTATTTGGTGGTTTAGAGAACAAAAAACCTTTATCTGTGAAGGATTCTCTAATGAATTCACTCTTTGTAACTGTATTTACTGACACTCCATCACCCGCTACAAGCTTGGTCACTCGTTCTTCCGGAGTACTTTCATGTACCTTTACGAAACTTGTTGTTTTTGTTTGTTTAGGTTTAGTGCTTTCACTACTGCTCTCCCTGGCATGAAAGCGCTTTGTTACAATACGAATTCTGTTTTCTTAGCTACTAGTTGACGCAACTGCATCTGCAGTTATAGGCTTCACTATGTTGTGTTTACTCTTTAGGTGACGTAACAAACCGCTGGTAGACCAGCCTTTGCAAAGTAAACTCTTGCCTCACTTTATACACTTCGCACTTTTTCCAGTTGCATCTTTAACATAGTCTCGCCACACAAAGGCTTTAGTTTCTACAACATCGGCCGTTGTCGTCGTATCTATTACAGTCTACTATTTATTACCTGCAAAACAAAACCACGAAATATGTTCTGATGCAATAGTTGAACTATACTATGAGATAGTGTAGACTACACTGTGTAGTGATGTAAATGGCAATAATTTTAAAACACTTAAGTTCAATCTTGAGCTCTCTAATTGATTAATCATATTAAACTGCATGATTTTATACTATTTTTTCATTCATATCTTGAAATATAAGTATATACTATTTAAAATCTTTGGAATTCTTGTGAAAAAAGACGTTCCCAGACCTGGAAATTTCAGCTCCAAAATCGTGCGGGATCCTGTGATGCAAGCTCTAGTGAGCGCGTATAGTTCACAGCTTTCAAGTACACATCAAATTTTTCCCATTGCCTCAACTGGCTAGGTTAATTTCGTTAGCATGACCAAACATCATATCAAACTACCGGCCATCGTTAAATATTTCAAGCGACTTGTTCACCCACCAAAAATTTATTTGGTTTAAGAATGTGAAATGAAATATCATCATTTTCATGCTCAAATATGTAGCGTGGAGGTCGTCTTAGATATAATTAATCAACAGCAACAAATAAAGAATTTTCTCCCATGAGAGGTTATGAAATGAAACATCAGAATCTTCGTTTGCAGATGAATAGACATTGATTAAATTGCTTCAGGCCAATTCCAAAAAATGCCTGGAGAAAACTCCAAAACTCAAAAAAAAAACCTAGAGTAAACTCAGAAAACTTAAATAAATGCCTAGAGAAAACTCAAAAAATTTGCTGGTCAGTCTTTATTGCAGCAGGATGAGAAGAGAGAAGACGCGTCAGTTCGCTCAATAGCTCGCGCCTAACGAATGATGAATTATTTAATTACAAGGACAGAGTAACTTTCGCCTTATATTAAGAAGTTCGTCAATTTGTTCAACAAAGTTAGCGAGATCCGGGACGTGACTTCGTTAGAAAACTTTGAGTCAATCTTCTTTTGAAAAGAAAGCCTTATGACTTCATTTAATTACATTCCCTCTGAATAAGTGGAATAAGTGTGCCTAGGTTCTTAATACTTGAGAATCTCATGCGCACCTTACATTTAAACTCAATATTAATATTTTACAAGAGATTATGAATCGGCTACAAAAGTAAGACTTAAATGAGATTCATCTATGGCAATCGGGCAACTAATGCTTTACCTGCTGTTTTCGAAACTTCGGTCACTTACAGCTATCGCACAACTCTTGCCTTACCTGCTGCTCTCCTCTGAACTTCGGTCAAAAACCTGTCTCAGATCTTTTGCTGGTCTTTGGACTCGCACCAGGTGTTTTGTGGACAAAGAGCGGGATGCCATCTGACGGGAATCCAATTTGTCGAGGAAATCTCTTTGCAAGAACTCTTGGAGTCCATCCTCTGTGAGAATAAACCTTCGAGAGCACTGGCCGAGTGGAATGGTAGAAAGACTGCGCATTATTGCAGAGGGTCATCCCACGCCACCCTCATGTTCGGAAGCTCTGGTGCAGTTTGCAGAACGGGGCTCTCAAAGCAACGAACTAACGAGCGGGGAGCCCACTGCATACAGTAACTCTTGGTCTTTTTGGATTACTTTTTTGTCTCAGAGATTTTATGACTCACGTTAATTTTTGAAACTCACAAATCAGTCGCATGAGAGCGTAGATTAACGAAGTATAAGACGAAGAGCAAGGCTTTAAATATGAACATTTTAACTGAAACGTTGATCGATAAAAATGAACATTTCAACTTTATAAGTCATTATCAACATAGGCTCTGAAACAGCGGTGAAGAATATATTGCTCACAAAGTCAGCAGCGCAAAAGAAAAGCTTGTGAAAAACAGAAGCCGTTAACAATTTGTAGCTGGAAAGCAAACAGGATTATTAAAAATAGGTTTGCGTTGTAGAATATAGAGACGATCGACAATGGAGGAATATTGGTGGAACCCGAGGACAAAATTTTGAAATCTTCTAATTTTATTCTCTGCTGCTAATATTCTCCACTTGTGCGTACTCGAGTCTTACTGTATTGTACAACTCAAACCAATATATTTCAAATGATACTCAGTCTTCTTTGTATCATTGACTCTGTTTGTAACCTATTCTTCACTGTTGTTTCAGAACCTTTGCTGGTAATGACTCGTAGAGTCAAAGCGTTCAGTTTTACCGATCAACCTTTTTAGATACAATGTTATTATTTAAAGCCTTGATCATTGATGATGAAATAAAACTTCGAGACTTCAGAGACGAGAGAACTAAAAGCCATTCTCTCAGCTACGAATATGTGATTTTTGAATGACGGTCTCATCTAAAGAAAGTAGTTCATCATTTGATCAGTGGGCAAGGAGAGAACAGCCCTCAAGTGGGATAATAATCATAAAATTTAGCGTAGCTACAATCGTTCAGTCTCAATGTAAAAACAGTAATGCAGAGTTAAAGAATTAATAGTACTGCAATGTACGTGTAAAACTGTAGAGCTGTATTTGTTTTGACCAGAAGTTTTTCTTCACTCGTGTAGAGAGCGCCAACATGTTTTTTGCAGAAACTCTTCTCTGGTTCCTTCCAAAACCCAACACATGAGAACATGTGAGGAGCTGCTTTGTTTCTCCCAGCTCTGCAGTGCATTAAGCAGCAAGTGCAACATCAGTCCCTTAACAAAGAAAGGGATCAGGCAAGTCCGAGCGATGAATCTTCTCTCAGCCGCGCGGTGGAGAAAATTACAGCACTAACTTGATTTCTTAATTACCATCTGAAGCTGCCGTGCATCTAACGTCGTGTCGTGCCCAACCTTCCACCGGAATGAGAGGAATCCTCGGAAAAAAAAGTTTGGGCAGTTTAAAACAAGCACTGCTAGTCCCTTAGAGAAAACTTGGCCACGGTTACTTCAAGTTCGCACGACCTGCAAGTTGCAGAACAAGAAAGGCAGACTACAGGCCCCGGAGTCTCGGGGGAACTGATCTGGAGACGGAATCTGGGAGCGTAAGCTGTACGGAGAGTCTAAATTAGAAACCGGAAAAATGATCACGCTTCTACAGCACTTCTTCGCCTAGGTGTACATAGGTAAATTCTAAGCAAAAAGCTGAAATTGTGTTCCGCTGCGCATAGGAATACAAAGTGTTCCTAAGTTAATTCAACAATTGCCTTTGACTCGAGCATTTGCTTGTGCCACGCTAAGTTTTTAAATGAAAACTAACTCTGTCTCGTAATTATCACCTGCCCCATATCTCACCGTTCATAAGTAATGAAAGTGGTGAGTTCATGCATCCTCCATCGACGTAAGTCAGTTCTGTTGGTTGTACTGAGGTTGCAATACACAATATGCATGAAATGATATCAAGCTGCAGCAATTTTACGTCTTCTTAAAGTTTTTCATGCTCTTCGGATGGCAGAAAATGAAAACCTGGCTTGTGTACCTAAGGTATAAGAGGTTTTGCTTTTTATCCGTCTATTTAATGAATCGATTGCCCAGGAATCGATTGCCCAGAGTAGACCCATGCACCTTAGACGAGGATGTCCAATGCTCTGAACAACCAGCTTTTTAATGTAACCTGTCCCAAGTTCAAAAAATCCTTGGAACCTCATCAATACATGTAAAAATCAAGAGAAAATGTCTTCCTAAATTCAATTTAAATGCCATGTGTTTTATGTTCAATTAATTTTGAATACGCAATAATTCATAAATTAGGACACATGGTTATCACGTCTATTTATTAAAGTCACTAACAGAATGCCATTGAGTGCGCCATGTTGAATTGGTAGGAACAAAAAGCGATAATAACAACATCGATTGAGCTTAAATCATTCTTTCCTAATAACCTAACTCTCGATTAATCATATTGCAGTGTGAGACCAGCCTCTGATTAATGTTGACTTTTATTCTCAAGGTATTGCTCTTTCTAAACGAAGCCTTTCAATCACGGAAGAAGAGAATTTCGCCGTGGACAATGTTAATATTGCGATTTGAATTCCATTTTCAATAATCATTCCCTCATCAAAACGAAGAATGTATTTTTCACTGGCTTCTTTCAGGCCACGTTATTAAAAAAAGATCACTTCTTTTTAGCGGAAGATGGCTGGGGAATAAATTTGAGGCTCTAATCGATGACTTGCAATTTTTAGTTGACGGAGGCAGAATTTTAGGCTCGTGACATTGTGCTGAGTCCGCTCACAATCTAGCACGCGTCTGTGCTTAGTTTCTTTACTCCTTGCAATCACATCAGTCAGCATGAAAAATTTTAACAATTTTTTCTTCACAGCTTAGACGTTGTTTCATTTAAGAGTATTTTTGTGTGTTTGCGTTCCAAACACGACTGCGCTAATTGTAGAACTGAGCATATAGGTATAAAAGACGGTTGTGTATTTGTACCGCTAATTGCGTGAACATTGTGCTTTTATTTACTTGTTGGATCTGATGATAATTTTTCAATGTTCACGTGTTGAAATTGGTGCACTTAAGTAAGATTTTAATGAAATAAAAAAGATTTATTATTTCCGAATTTTCCTCAACGCTGCAATCCTTCCTTTCGTTTTCTTTCACTGCGAAGACCTACATTCACGTCAGAAAACGTCCAGACGTTGGTTAATTTATCCAATACATTCTAGAAAATAGATCGCAGAAACGAGACCGGTAGCTGGTGATCGATTAAAATGATTGTTGAAATCACAGCCAAATTGAAACACACCATGTCATGCAGCACACAAAAATGAACACCTAAACACCCGAAGCTTTGTGCTCCACGTACTGGAAAAACTAAAAATAGCCCTAGTAATGAGCGCCGCCCATGTCGAAGCAAAGCTGAATACGCGAGTACCTCGTGCTGAACATACCATGAGTGCTCGGAAGTTTTTTTGACGCACACTACCGAAGTACTATGACTTCCAGCCGTGCGTTAACAATCTCATTAAGAGGTGCCACAACTCTATGTATTGGAGTTAGAGCCTGTTTTAGTCTAGCAGCCGGATTCTAGTACATTTTTATTCGGCATCAGATTGGAATCAAAGTGATGGTCGACTTTCTCGAACGAAATTTCTCCTTGCATTTTTCAAAGCAGTGTTTCTCACCACAGATTATAAATAAACTAATGTGCAATTGCACTTTTTTCCCAACTGTCAAAATTTTGTTCAGTTATTTTACGATGAATTCAGTCCTACCAATTGTTCAACCAACCGAAAAATGTCACTCTGGAGCTCTCAGATTCGTGAGAGCAACAATATACAGTTAGATGGGCCTCAAATTCCTTTAGGGCACTGATGGGGATGGTGCGATTTCTTAAATAAGTTACTGAAGATAGGTCTGTCAATCTCGAAGGGATTATTTACCATTCAAAAGGGGTTGAAAAGTACGTAGAGACAGAGACTGCGTAAACCATCCCAAGAAAATATTCAGCATCTCCACTGCCTTTACAGTACACTCAAGCGTGAATTTTATGCTAACTTTTTACCGAAGATGGAAAACATATTTTGAAAAAGATGAGCGCAGGAATTACGGATCCGCTGAGCGTCCCCGCCCAGCAGTCGAGAAGAAGATGTCACAAAATGAAGTTCATGATTGGAACAAGGCTGGATGCTGAGGGGAACGAGATCAGACACGGCAGGATGTTGCTGGTATTGCAAAAACAATTAGCGTCATCAATCTCAGTTGTCATCCTGAAGGGTGTCGTCGTTCAACACGTTACCTCTTACCCTCGTAACCTTTAATTAAGGATAGGTTTCATGAAAAAACTCGGCTGAAAATATAGCTATATCCTCTATGTTTTAGAACCTTGCTCGCTCCTCCTGATGGGAAAGCAGTCTTAGGCTGACAGCAAAAGAATGGGCCAAACACGAGTTAAATTCATGTGCTTCATTAGAATCAAACCTTTCTTTGTTTTCTAAAGTGATTTTTATACGGTTTTTGAGAATAAGTAAAGGATTTTAGAGTCTCTATTCATTTTAAGAAATAAGCCGATTTTAAACAACCAGTTAAGTTCTTTTCCGTTGTCAATAGTTAACAGTTGGTTTTTACGGTTAGTTTTTTCAATTTTTCATCTTTCTAGTTAATTTCATGTTTTTTCAGGTACATTTATCTTGCTGAAGATGAGCGAAGCTCGAAACGTTCAATTTCATTGTTTTATTTGCAATTTTTAATTCGAGTAAATGTTTTATTTGGAATTTTCAGTTTTCTCTTTTTTACGTAAGATCAGGAAGCCTCCCGATAACTTTTTTGCTCGTTTTTGAGAACTAAATGAGGATCTGAAAGGAAATTGTAACCATGCCAGGTAATAAATCTTTCCTGACATTTCTCATTTCACTCATAGAATGTAAAACTCTCATTGCTTCCATTCCAAACTAGATATTTAAAATGTGTTGGTGCAGTTTTTATGAAAAATAAACTGCCACGTTAGAGTAGCTTATCTGGTCTCACCCACATGTGTTGCAGCTAGTGACATTATTGACTGCTCTGTTACTCCAGAAAAGGTTACGTTTTGTCGTGTAGTATTCAGTTACATTGCTCCATTTTGCAGCCTCCAATTGTCTAGAACTTTGTTGTGTTCTTTTCGTGCTTACCCAAGATATTCCCCACTCAACTTCCCTACGACGCTGCACCACTCAACAGCACTGCAGTGTCTCAGTGTTGCTGCCTTGAATTGAGATGCAAACACTCGAGCACACCTTTTTAAAAACTCTCCGTTACCACCGCGCTGCAGCTGCAGGGAAGACGGAGAGCTACAGCGAGTGCGATAGAGTGGAAAGGATCGTCGCTGTTCATTTTTCTCGTAAAAGAGTGGCCTGGCAATTAAGAGGAAGTACTGATACTGCTCAGAGAATATCCTGTTCAATCATCAGAACCTGATGCTCGCCTTACTTCCCAAGTTATGCATTAATAAAGATCGTTTCCCTGTTACCGTAATTCTGGAAGCAGTGTTATCTAGACTATGCAGTATTCAATTGGATTTTTTCCCAAATAGTAAACGAAAATGGAAGAGAATTGAAGAATCTGCAATGACCGAAGACCTCAAATGAAAAGTACAACAACTTTCTGTCCCAGTTCCGCACCAAAGATCGATAAGCTCATGAATTACGTGTTACAGGGAAACTGTTTCAGCTCTGCAGGCCCATGAAAATTTTGTTTTTCTCGGAATATCCTCGAGCTTCGGGGCAATAGAGAGCTAAGTTCATCAGGTGGGAACTCATAAATCTAGTTTTTCTTTGGCTCTTGATTGGTTCGTTTTCTGAGAATCTTTCTGTTCTCGTGCGCCGGTGGCAGCCGCTGAATTTCTTTTCTTTTAAAGAGCTAAAACGGCTGTCAAGAACTAAAACGGTTGCCAAGAACTAAAAAGGCCTATTTTTGAGGCTCTAAAAGCCGTTTTAGGATTTTATTGGCTGATCAGTAATTTTCGAGGTCATTTTTGACAGTGAGCAATTTATTTATATATTTACTTAAATAAATAACAAGTTTATTTTCAGCTGTTCGGAAAGTTTTGCTGTATATTTTCGATTTTATATTTCGTATGTATTCCATATAATGGGTGCAGAAAATTTAGGTATTTAACAGACTTATTGTACAAGACTAAGGGATGCACACAACTGAAAAGAACACTTTGAGAAATGCATTGTGAAATAAATATGGACGGTTGCAATTGTATGGCTGCCTACGAGGTTGTATGATGCAGAATTTACGGCATTTGCATTGAAACAAGCAATCAAAACAAAAAAGGAACAGAATTTGTTCCTAAGATTTAGTAAATAGAAAGCATTCAACGTAGCCATTGAGACCGAAACAAAATTTTCTCATTTTTTTCTTACTGAAAAACGCATGCATTTCCTTGTGTTTACAAAACTCTATTTCCAGCATTTAAAGTTTACTTAACTCGATTTCTATCGTTGAAGATTGCATTTTTAGAAAACATGTTTAATTCTCATTCGTTACTGAAAATGCGCAGGCTTGGAATGTGGAACAGTTAAAAATGTCCAAAATGATGAACGAAAAACCTAAAGATGCATCCTTTGTTTATCATGGAAACAGTCATGAACCATAAGAATATCTACCGTGATTTATATCGATGAATGAAAAAACACATCAATAAGTTAAGAAGTAAGGAGTTTCTATAGTTGAAAAAAGAAAATCTGTTTCCAATATTTTTGTAGCTAAATAATGCAAACGAAATGCATAAAACTTAATTACTATTCACTTTCAGGTAGACTTTAAATTATGACAGAACTCCTCTAACAAGTTTCATTTTTTCTCGGTTAGATGAAAGTATCCCTGATGAAGGCTGCAGATGCTTCCAATAATGGTTATTTTAATGCAAGTGCTCACCGTTAAAATCATCCTTCAGAAGTATCAGGCTTCTGGTGCTGAACTTTCAAGATGTTTACGTCATTGCAGCATCGCTGTGCATTGCCAGAAGTCGAGAGCTTAATTTTCATTTTAAAAAGCTCAAAATTGAAGGGTTTTTGTCAAAAAATTGGAGAGCCCGGCGTAATCAAGTCGACAGGAAAACTTTGAATGCGACGCATGAATTGTTTCGAAATCCTTCTCGTGCTCCAGGTGCTTAGGACAACCTCAAATGCTTTAAATGAAAGCTATTTCGCTGAGGCGTCACGTCCTCGGCACTTCATTATGTGCCTGGTAGTCGACCGAGGCACACAAAGGATATTGCCCCTCAATCCTGCTCATCAAAATTACGTTTGGAGGCCGGCATTTTTGCTGACTTTGCTTCGTATCGCTGGAGTTGAGCCACTCATTTTCTTTCATTCAATGTTCTGCTGAAACGTGTTGTTTGAGTAAATTATAGACGCTCCTAGTAAATTGGGCAGCTGTAGTTTGCGAGATCAGGAAATAATACCCTTTTCGTGTACCGAAATTTCACTTAACTGAACTTAAATTGCAGCAACGGTGGCACATTTTCCGGTGAGTGGACCGCTCTCGACTGCGAGGGCTCTCTTTTGCAGCTCCTCTCTGTTCAGATCTGAACATTGGTTCGTAAATAATGAAGTTCTCCACTATCAGCTTCAAAGAAGTTCACCTTTTTCCTCCTCACACTATAAATAAATACATCTAGCAAGTCAAAGAACACCATTTATTTTAGCCCAGTATAAAAATTTTGCGGATATTGTTGTCGTTCAACCAACAACTTCAACTGGCTAGCTGCTACTTAATGAGGTAACGTATACGGCAAACAGAATCAGAATCCGTAAAAAAGCATAAACACTTTTTCATTTCGAGGTATCTCTGGGGAGCTCGTATTTGGACTGATAAATGAAGGGGCTCCGTAGAAAGCGACTGTTTATCCTTCTTTAAAATCAAAAGATTTTAATGAAAAGTGTTTTTGAAATGAGTAGCACAATCACCAATCTGTGCTGTTGCAGCTTGCAGAGCAATCCCAGTCGACATCAGGACGCCATTCTGTGAAGTTTCTTGTTCAAACAAATCGTCCGCTGGGCTGCGCAAACGTCTGAATTTGCCGCGTCGGCTCCGCAGTTGAAAGCTCGTTGTGTCAACGCGAGCTTCCATTGAAACACAGTCAAATTGACGCGAGCACTTTTCATTCTCTGTTGTCTTTGCTATTTTGCTTCCCCGGGCGTGGCGTTGAAATCTAACTGACATTCTGGCTGGGATGCAGTATTTTGTGGTGTAATTCTTTCTCGTTTCTTTCAACAACTGCCTCTTTATTCATCTTGATAAATTGAGAGTTGTAATTTTGTATCGCGCCAGCAACTGTCCAAAATATTAACTGTGTAAATTTCATTTCCTAGCGCAATTTCTTTGGAATTACAAGGAACCGTACAGGGACACAGTACACGAATCATTTTTGCATGTCGCTAAATTCTTGTTTTAGACTGTGTTGTAGCCATAAAAATTGATTGCATTCCATAAACATTCATTGTCAAAGCCTGTGGCTTTTGTGACAGTGATCATCAGGTACAAAAATTTCTGATCGACAGGCGCCGAAATTTTGGATTGTGAACATCATGTATCAAAATTCCTGTTAATAGGCATCAAGTTCAAAAATATTTTTGAAAGTGAGCTTGAAGAACCAAAATTTCAGATAACGAATGTGAAGTACCAAATTTTTGAAAGTGAGCATCAAGCACCCAAATCTCATTCGCGAGTCAATCCACTTAGATGTGGGCTATGTGTAAAAAATTATGAATGCCGCAGTCTGTTCTTCAAATTCAGAACTATTGGAATCTGTGCCGAGGTTAGCATAAGTGTTTTTTCTCATTGAACATTTTTTCCAAACCAAAATGTACCCACAAACTCTTTTCCGCACCCACGAATGCACACTCAGGCAATACCATGTTGCGACTTTATGTGTGCTATTTTGATTTGTCAGAAAATATGATTTGAAATTATTTCAATACACAAAGCAGAGAGTAGATATAAATTGCCTGGCTTTCTTCAAATCATTTAGTTTATCCAATAGCGCAATAATAATGATAATATTTTACAAATGTGTGCGCGCTGCAGCAATTCTAAGTACTGTAATTCAACACACATTAGGTTGCTGTTAGTCTTCTGGAAACGAAAGACATGATGTCTAAAATTTGGTAAGATCACAAGCAAATTGTGATAGTTTAGAAATAGAAGGAGAACAGGTAAGATAAGATCAACCTTCCCCCTCACTCTGAGATAGCGGACATGATGGTAACGAACGCATCAGAGTCTGTACGCCAAAAAGCATTTCTCACTTCAGATAAGTCTAATTGAATAATATCGCCAAACTACAATTGCAATTCTGTGATCGCTACGGTGATGTTATAATTATGTTGTGTAGCAACACGTGTCCTAGGTTTATTATCTAAACTTGTAGGGACTTTCAGATTAGATTTCTGAGAAGTTAATTCTGACAGTTAAATCTTTCTCGTATCACCAGAACAAGAAGCCAATCATTTAAATGAATAGCAGGCTTCACAGTAACAAACATGGCCTAAATTCATACAGTTGAGACAACTTAACGCATCTCGTCTTGGTAGTCCTTACTATTCACATTCATCTGAATTCATCCCATCCTAGAATTGTGTTAAAATAGATCTGCATCTTGTTCAGTTTTCAGTGCTTTACTGAAACGGTCCTTCAAATCATAGAAAGTATGATGGCGAAACTTAAAATCGGTTAAAAACCATCTTTTGCCTCCGATTTAATTTCCTCAAATTTTAAATCTTTGGGACTCTCGCAATCTATTCTCATTTCTGCGCGTTGCTACGCCTCTTCCTATTCACTCTGCTCCCGAGTTTACGCTGTAGACAGCCCCTAATTTGGCCGCCTTCATGCGGGCGCTTCTTTTGTTGAAGCTTCGACGTCTTTCTCGCTGGAAATCGCCTCGCTTTTTTACTCTTTGTTGCAGCGACCTCAAATTGAGCAAGTTTGAAGAACGTCTACCACGTCATCGGGGCTCCCAGAGCCGATCTCTCGCTCCTCAGCCCGTCCAAATGAATAACTTTACGCTTGGAATTTTCGTTTAGGCGATGCTACGCTCATGAGCCCATTTTACCAAAGCCTCGGTGCAACAAATGATTTTAAATTATGTTAGAACCAAGATTATTATTCTTTCAACGTAGACGGAGAGAAATGAGCTTGTGCCTTCCGTCAGATTTCTAAAACTAAGCGGATGTAATGTGGTTCGCGGAATTTCAAATTTTTTAGCTTAAAATTAATTTTAAATATTCAGTATTTGCACAATTAGTGATAAATGAATCACCATGGGATTTTTATGTGACACTAAAGTATTTTCTTTATAAATGATCTGTATTAAAAATAGAACGATCTTTCAACCGCTGAATAGATACAAAAAAAATTTCCAGCGTCGATGAGAGAAAATTTCAGTCACTCCTGCTCAAGCTGCAAGGCTGAAGTTCTTGATTTCGTTACATATTTCATACCCTAAAGTTATAAAAAACTTCTTTTTCTTTTGAATCCTCTGTGAAATTAGTATTTAGAGGAACCTGAGTATAATTATAAACAGTACAAAATCTAAACACAAGTAAACATTCATTTACTTCCTCCATACTGAACTGGGCGGCTGCTCACAACACACGTCTGGCGTCTCATGTAAAATGTGTTAGTGTATTCCAAATGGTAAGAGGAGTTCTTCCCTCATTCTCTAAATTATAAATAAATAGTATGTTACAAAACATAAGTTACAATTTGGTGGTATTGCGTGTGCAATTGAGAGAAAAGAAAGAAAAAATGTGTTATCGCTCACTGATAACTAGGCAAGCTAGGGCTGCGCACCTGAATTCTTAAAGCACTCTGAGGAATTCACCAGTTTGCTGCCACAATCGATGTAAATCCATCATACATTTTTAATTCATCTCATTGACACAACTTTAATTTAAAAATCGGATAAAATTCTAGTAGACTTAAAAGTATAACTAATGCTAAATTAAATATTAGGAATATTATTTTCAATGAAAAGGTAGACATAAAATATCCAATGAAAGACGATCAATGAAAGTAAATCCGTTATGAATTCTCTTCAAATCCATTCATGAGCGATAAAATGGTTTAATATTTGATGGAATTATTTTTATTATTACCAAACTTTCATAAAAGAAACTCGCTATGATTGCAGTTGTGCGGGGACACAGCTGCAAGTTACATCTCCTCTCATGAAATGTTACTTATTTCCAGACAGGTGAACTGCAGGTGTATTGTAATCTGGAATGTAAATTTTGAACTTAAAATTGCCCTCGGTAGTTTTATATTTCTGGTCTAGGCAAACATTCTGGCAATGTAAATATTTTATTACGCAAGCTAAACCCTAATTTTAGCCTGAATTACGGAAAGTACAAAATTCCTCAGCAATCTCCACTTTCTGGAAATTTTCATAAAAAACCGTGGGCTTATTGACTGAATTTTAAATGTCTTGATCAGAATTGGGTATGATGAAATTTTACCGTTTTATATAAATTATTTTCGTACCCGGTGACAGAAAATGAAAGACTGGAATGTGTGAAGTTAACTTGGTGATGTTAGCAGCGGTGAAAATCGGAAAAATGTCCCCTCCCTAACAAGTAAAATTAAATGACCATAGAGTCCAAACTATGCCTTTTATCAAGCCATTTTACCCTCGCAGAGCATATTTGCTAACCCTTGCTTCACAGGCATTGTAATTCCGGACACCTGAAAGTTTTTACTGATAGAAGATAAATGGACACTTTTCCAATTCTTTGCAGGCCTTTCATCAAAAAAGAATAGGAAGTGCGATGTTGGATTGAGGTGCCCGCATCAAAGGCGGCTCCTCTAACGGGAATTAATTCACCGCAATTCGTGGCGGGAGAAATGACGATGGAAGTGAATAAAGTCTACGGCAAGTCAGCGTAGCTTTTCAGACACCGGACCCCGACCGTCGAGTTGTTCACTCAGTTCCGAGTCAAATTAGGCTTGGTGTCTTTTGTGAGTCCGAAATTTAGCGACAGAAAAGGGGAATTTTTGGGATTGAACAGTTGGTCGGTCACCTTTCACGTAATTTAGAGCATTGTTTTTCAGTGTCTTGTGGTACACAAATTACGTGTCGAAATACAAACGAATGTTGCTACAGTTGAAGATTTAGTCAGAGAGTTCTTCAGACAATTTAGTTACAGGTTTATACTGACGATATATTGTGTAACTATTCCATAAGTTTTGTGCTCGGTTTTATTTCATTCTTAAAGACCTCAGCGCACTTTAGTTGTTTTATTATCATAGTTATTGATCCATCAATGCTAAAAAGAATGTATAAAAAGGCTTTGTTAAAATATTTCACCGTTTGCTCACTAACAAAATTACCTAGTCTCATAATTATTAATGCAACATAAAAAAATTATATTGAGTTTTTTTCCAACGCATAAATTAAAATACCACCCGTCTGATTGGTTATCATTATGCTGTTCATCTTGTTACTGAAATAAGTTCATCTATATTTAATAATAAAATGACTTAGTATTCGCCCTCATGTGGGAAGGGCGGCCACAAATGAGCGCCGGAATTCATTTAACCGCTGAGGGTTCGATAGCCACCTCTTTAGGGCTCGATAGCCACCTCTTTAGGGTTCGATAGCCACCTCTTTAGGGCTCGATAGCCACCTCTTTAGGGTTCGATAGCCACCTCTTTAGGGTTCGATAGCCACCTCTTTNTCTTTAGGGTTCGATTGCCACCTCTTTAGGGTTCGATACCCACCTCTTTAGGGTTCGATAGCCACCTCTTTAGGGTTCGATAGCCACCTCTTTAGGGTTCGATAGCCACCTCTTTAGGGTTCGATACCCACCTCCTTAGGGTTCGATAGCCACGTCTTTAGGGTTCGATAGCCACCTCTTTAGGGTTCGATAGCCATCAATTGTAAGGCTATAACCCTAGGTAGTACTTCAACAGCCAACCCAGCACCTTTCAGACGTTCACTCTCTTGATTTCGCAGTTGAGCTCCCTCTCTCAGGCGTTCTTATCTCGCCCAATCCTGCCAACGTTCTCGCCAACGTCCAAATTTGAGTCATTGTAAAATAGTTCAATTTGCAGCAAAATATGCCCACAAAACTGTCCACGCACAGCATCGTAGAATGGTACACAATAACTGATCAAATTATCTTAATGTGAATTATTTAAAGATATATGTCCAACTCGCTTTATATATAACAGCATTTCTCTCGTCTGTTGCACAGCACCATTAGCATCACTCCATAATAGACCCGCCCCATTCCGACAGCCCAGGTTCTTACGCCGAGCACAACTCCCGGCCATCTAATCCCATAAACTAGTGAAGTTCAGGTCTACCAAATTTCTTGTCATGATATTATTATCAAGACAGAATTTAGCAGCGGCATCTCTCGAGCATTGCGTGCGGCTGTGCTGAACAGCGACGCTAAGTACGCCCTTCTCTAATTCCATCGTCCTTCTCTCACTCTCAGCTCTGTCCGAGGGTACGTCTCTGTTGCTCTCAGCTCTGTCCGAGGGTACGTCTCTGTTGCTCTCAGCTCTGTCCGAGGGTACGTCTCTGTTGCTCTCAGCTCTGTCCGAGGGTACGTCTCTGTTGCCCTCAGCTCTGTCCGTGGGTACGTCTCTGTTGCCCTCAGCTCTGTCCGAGAGTACGTCTCTGTTGCTCTCAGCTCTGTCCGAGGGTACGTCTCTGTTGCCCTCAGCTCTGTCCGAAGGTAGGTCTTGTTGCCCTCAGCTCTGTTCGAGGGCTCGTCTCTGTTGCCCTCAGCTCTGTTTGAGGATAAGTCCTGTTGCGCTCAGCTCTGTATGAGGATAACTGCTGTTGCTCTCAGCTCTGTTCGAGGATAAGTCCTGTTACTCTCAGTTCTGTTTGAGGATAAGTCCTGTTACCCTCAGTTCTGTTTGAGGATAAGTCCTGTTACCCTCAGCTCTGTATGAGGAACCGCCATCGTCATTTGCAACCCCGCACGTTATACTGATCTCAAATTTTAAAAATGATTCACATTTCCGTATTTTACACCTCAGTTAAGCACAAGATTTACTAATTTTGCTGCTTAAGAATGTGAACCACATGAAATATACTGAAATTTGCTCTGATTTTACGCCCATTCTTATACCATGCTAACAGGTTCAATTAAAAAAATTTCACCTGTTGCAAGGCTTTTTGGCATCCTCATATGATGACCACATGACAGAGGTGGGGCATCGCGCAGTTGTGCAGCAGATCATTCGTTCTCTTCATACAAACAAATGAAAGCTATAAAATCATTCAATACAACAAAGGCAGCTACACAACTTAATGCCTCAAAATTCGTTTTGGGAGTATATTCTTCCTTATGAGTTCCTTGCCTAAAGAGCTCTGGGCTGCGCAATCTGGAAATCTCAGAATACGTTTTAGGAAATGCCTGGAGAGTGGAGTAAAGTTTGCAAATTAATTTGCGAGCTGCCAATAAGACAAACTGTGATGCCCATCAGCCTCCGGTGGCACCGATGTGGACTGAGCTCAGTAGAGGCCGGGGAGACGGAAGGGAGCGCAGTGCAATCATTTGAGTCTCATTAGGCCGACCTTTGCCAGGCTGGGCCTGACAGCCGCGCTAATTAGCTGTGTTGCAGCTCCTCCTTAGCGACTTGGCTGAACAGCGCTCAGCAACGTTACTGCCTCTCGGGCGCCCCTTCGTGGTGCTTGTGTTGTTGTGCGGCTGTGGTGTTGTTGTTGTTGTTGTTGTTCTGCGGCTGTGGTGTTGTTGTTGTTCTGCGGCTGTGTTGTTGTTCTTGTTCTGCGGCTGTGGTGTTGTTGT
>JACJUY010002368.1:92327-109402 GCA_014220935.1 Platorchestia sp. MABIK | reverse complement strand
CATGGCACGGAACTGATAAAAAAAACTAACCAAATTTTTACTCTGCTAAAAAGATCTATCAGAGCAGTAAAGAACCTAGAATATAATGCTCACACAAATGATTCATTCAAAAATTTAGAAATACCTTAACTTTCGGATCTCTATAATATCTCCATTTGCAATTTTATTTACAAAACACTAAGAAATGATGGCGACAATAGCCTAAAACAACTATTAAGTGCGCAAACTGGTCATCACGACCATTAACCCGAAATAGAAATAAATTCATGCTTCCCAATTATTCAAAGGCCTGGTCGCAACACAGTATCCTCTTCGTTGGAACTAAAACTTGGAACTCAATCCCTGCGGAGATTCGTGAAAGTAATTCATACAAAGTATTCAAAAGACATCTCGAATCTCACTTCCTATCAAAATACTAGTCCTAATAATGTGATTCGCCTTAGGTAACACACCGATCTTCAGTCTGCTCTTAATCGTTTTATCGAATATATTGTTAAGTATTACCGATTTGACCTATATTGTGAAATAAAGCATCAAATATCAAGTCAATTATCTCATTGATCAGTCTATTGCGGAACTAGGTTAAGTGAATTAGGCTAAAGATTATTGTACACCTCAGAATAATGTGATGGTAGGATGCCCTAGAAGTTATTCGGGCCCACAGGTAGCTATACTCTAGTTTGACCATTGTATTAGCCTTAAGAAACATTCTACCTCTGTATCACCTGTGGTAAATAAATTGTTTAAATTGTTTAAAATTTTGCAGTTTCTATGCGCCGGATGTGGGCACACACCTTGAGCATAATTGCCCCGTGACCGTAGTTCCTGACTAAATGATGCTTTCTTCCTTCCTCTCTCAAGAACACCTTTGTAGTGGCTTGGGATGCTTAAACTCACACACTGTGTATTCTAAGCTAATATACCAATCTCTCCTCACCATTATGAATTATTTTTTGACCTCTGCATTAAATTTTTCAGCGTAACGTATGTTCACGTTCTCGCTTAACTGCCCCTTCATAGGTTTTCAGATATGTACTTCATTCTCCAAAACTAAAAATTCATGTAATGTTCATGTATCTTTTCGCATGAAGTTAACAACAGGCAAACTCCTTCTTAATAACCCATATGAGTCCTGTACATGAATGTAAGGAAAAGAATTCGATTAAGTGATCAGCTCTCTAGTTGGCATAAATTTGAAATTGCTATAACTTGAATCAGTTTCATTTAACACGTTAACTGCGACTTGGGACATGTATGTACACTAAGTAAATTTCCCATTTACGTGTCGGTGCAAATGAACATTATTTCAATTATTTCAACACCTTCTAGAAAATATTTAGCATACGAAGTAAAATATCACCTGTTACACTTTTCACACGTATTAGAAAAGATGCTAGTTTTTTCGAGGCGTAGAATCGTTTCTTAAACTCTGCTACTTGCATCCTAACTTAAACAACCGGAGCAACCGCACATACCCAGTCAACGTGTTAAGTTGGTATCTGCTCATTTTCAGTGAAAAACTAATACCATCTAGAAAAGTGAGGTATACAGAATTATTTTACGAAATCACGAAGTCAATTCTTTAATTATACATCAATACTCAATTTATTACTTTGGCATACCAGTGAACGAAAGTTATAATACAAAATACCTTTTTCTAGTTTAGGTTAACAATGTAAAATATGTCTTGTGAAACCTGTGGGATGAATTACGTTGAAGGGCAAGTTGCTAGTCTTTCGTAAGTTGTTTGGAAATGCTAATGATGACCTTAAATTGTGCTATTTATTCCTACATCCAATCATGAAAGTCACGTTGCCTTAATTTGTTTTATAAAGCTTCGAAGTGGAAGCACATACCGCCTCTGCCATGAATGGTTTGTCAGGACCCAAAAAGTTCATATCACCTCAATAAATAAGCTCTCAAAATGCCCACGCCGTAAAAGCTTTCCAGTATATTCGAGAATTGTTTATCTAAAGCGAACTGGAACCGATGAGGGTATGAATTAGTTCGTTATGTTCAGTTATTTATAACTTTAACCAGGTATGCTCTTAATTGAAAAACTGAGACTATGATGTTTCTCCTTATAAGGTGAGGTTCGCAGAAGATGATAAATAACTCGAGAATCTACTTGCATCCATGCCCCCATAAAAATTTTTGTGAGGGCATTGTGAACTTTTATTATTCGTTTTTACATACAAGAAAAGTAATGAGAAACAAAGCTTAACACTCCTAAAATGGAGAATAGTTCCTTCCACCATGCACAATAAGTCACGGTGACTAACCTGGGACAAACAAATGCTATTTTAGGCAACTCAGGTTAGTTACAGGACAATACAAGTTGATGCATCTAAGTGCTCATAATTTCGGCCAGCGCTGACCGTTCTATGGCTTGTCGTCATCTGGATTCCGTCCTACAGATCAGGCATGACTCAGCGAACGTCGAGTGGCAATGCAGTCGTTTGCTGCTTCCCTGTTCTTTGCTTTGTGTTTACAGTAAAAATTCAAGAATACGACCGCAACTGCACAGCTCTTTGTGTCTACTTGACGCGATACCTGACAACGATCTCACAAGTTTGCATCTCAGTTGAAGTTCAGACCTGCGCTGATGAGTCAATGTATAGCTACAGTATAGTATAGAGTTGAGATGCTTGAAGATGGCATCGAGATGCCACGACGGAGGCTTCATTAGCACGGCTACAGGCGACATCTTGCTTCTCCAAAACAAAATTTAACTCCTTCTATAGTGTGAGTCAACCGTGTTCTCGAGGTGCGGATTGCTGCATCTCGAAACTTCAGCCTCGAATTGTGTGATCTCGGAGGTAGCCCGTGAGTCATAGAAGACTCTGAGTGCCCCATATGGTCGGTGTTCTTTCCTATGTACATGGTCAGACTGTCAGACTGTTGTGCAGCATGTGCCACGGACACGTGTCAGTTGGACGAATGGTACGAGCTCGTCCGTTTTTTTCCGGGAATACCACAACGCCCTCTCGGAAAAATCAGGGCTGGTTTTGTGCCGCGGCTGAGATGGGAAACGCCTTTTGCGGTCCCATCTAAAGAGGATGAGTTCACCAATGATCCTCTTTGGTTTGATTTAATTTGCTAGAGTCGCATGAAAGAAGACGCCCGAGTAGAACAGCACTTGGAATGACTCAACCGAGTTACTGTTATTATTATTATAATAATAATATAAAACAATAATAATAGCTATGACAGACAGGTTAATAACATCGTGCCTCACGGAGTAAATTCTCGTAAAACGTTCTCGTCATTTAAAATGTCATTAATGAAAAGAATGTTAAGCCAGCATCTAGCTTTAATGGTGGCAGGAGCAATTCATTGCCGGAGTGCAAGGCTCACTGTTCCACATATTGAGTTATGAAACATGAACATAAATTTGAATGTAAAAGTAAATAACTTCAACTCTTCCGTTCCCTATATAAACTGGCACGTAATGCCTGCGGAGGGCGGTATGGTTCATTTTGATTGCTCACTTGCATAGAATTTCATCTAAGGATTGAAATACTGGAATGCAAATCATTAGATAGTCATCACTCGTGAAATCTTCAAATTTTACCGCGTAAGAAGTAGGTCGGGCGTATTGAAACTGACGCATTTCTACTGTTTATTTTGCGACACCAAGTGTGTTTCGCACGAACGAATACTGAAAATTATAGCAGTTACAATGCAACTACCACAGCACAAATTTACCTACCACAGCACGCACACTCGTAAAGATGTGGGAGCTGGTAAAACGATGTTACAATATATGCTTCGTAGTTATGAACACATTTAAAGCACATTCCACCGAAAAAAAATACTAACTAACGGTCAGCAAGTACGTAAAGACTTTCAAGTAAATCAAAAGTCCAAAAATCAGTGTATTTATATTCAGTTATTTTAAATTTCATTTTATATTTAAATTCAAGCTAAAATTTTAACATTTTCCGTACCATATGACAAAAACAAGGCAAAATTACGTCAGGCACGGAGCTCAGCATGCGACGGGCTTCGAACATTAGCATCGTGCCTAATTCATCACGATTTTGGGCGTTTGCTATCAAACAATGAAAAAGTTTGAATGCCGACGTTGAGGAAACCAGACGTCCGGATACATCCTCTGGAACTAATCATGCTTATATTTGAAATATAATCGTATTAGAGGAAATTAATTTTACGGGCTGGAAGTTCTTAGCATGTCTTGAACTTACAAATGCCTGCCCGTATACAGGAAAGCATCTTGAGCGAGGGAGGGCTTCATTGTCACGTATATTAACTAATCTCTCTATTAATGTTCAATATTCTATCCAGCCATGAACGAACTGCCATCTATGTAACTTGGACCCAAAACAATCTGCATGTCAGTGGCCTTGACTGTCCAATATGCCATGAGCGCGCTAGCATTGGCAGACCCCGACTACAAGTTCATCAGTAATCCGACCTTTCCATCTTACTCGTCATTTGGGATCCCGAGTTCAGTCGTCCATCAACTCGCGCTGGTCTGTCTGTCCGCCTACTGCTCAGTACACTCGTACAATCTCCTTGCACCTGTTTTTCGAATTTTCAATTATCTTGCGTGGTTGAGCAGTACTGCTATTAGCTTTCGCTCTGCTAAGTCAACTAGGCTACGCTACATGCTACAGCGCATAGCGAAGCCAACTCGACTTGGAAAAACTTTGCTGCCAGCTGGACCGCTATGAAGATGCAAATTATTTAAAAATCCTGCGCCTCCAGTAAAAGCGCTCTTTCTGCACCCACGTACGTCCGTGTATTATCCGCGCGAAGCAAGTGATACATCACCTTGCCTTGTCAAGACTGCTGACGCTCAGCATGCCTATAGCCAAGCCTGTTTTCAGATTTCCTCTTCTCTTGTTGGTTCTAAGTTGAAGCAGCCTGAACAGCTTGTGAATGATCTAAAACATTAACATGAGCACATTGTCAGCTAAATCTTGATTCCCACAATGAAAACTTTTTGTGAACACATGGGACAAAAATTGAACGGAAACTGAAGAATTTAACGAGCTCGTGCAGTGTTCAGACAATACTACTCTCCCTGGCATTTCATTTTGTATTGAGTGCTACGGATAAGTTAGGTTCTGAGACCCAATGCTGATGAATGACTGGGAAGTAGCTGTACTGAGCTTTGAGCTAGTCTTGAAAATTCCTTCTGCTTCTACTTCAATTGAAGATCGGACATCCTTAGCTCTACTGTTTGCCACGAAGGTCGGGTAGAATGCTAGTACGCACGCAATCACACCATCAAGTTTCGAGCTATGTCTGCTTAGCATTCATGGCATTTCTCGATCCGATGGTCGATGATGGATGTGTTCTTTTAGAAACAATCGTGTACTCTATCGAACGTCTTCAAGTTTTGTTGCAAAGACTCCCCTGCCCCTGAGAGGTCTGGAAGTTGGGATGGAGTTACGTATGGCGAGCTGACCTCACAAGGTTTACACATCTGACATAATTGTGAGATGATCAAAAAACTGTGTAACCTAGGAACCTTTAGGCCATAAACTTCAGGTACGGGACTTGAGAATCAAAAACTCGGGGAAGTTTGCCGTAGTATATTTATCTTTGTTGCGGAGTCACGGCTTATGCACGTTTCTTAAAATGGGAGAAATTGAAAGCTTACTTGTGAAGTACACACTCCTTAGAGTGCGTGCGCATTTGCTTTTCTGCGGTAAAGATGCTATTACTTGACAATTTTGTAAACATTAATGTAAAAATGTGAAGGATGGGCGTCTTGGTTGCCGTAAATTACGAGACATGCATCGCTTGCCATGTGGGTACCAACAATCCATCCTGCCAATAAGCCCATTGGCGGCCATCCTCCTGAACAAGCCCGGATGTTGCGCTCAGATGAGTCGGCAGTTATCTATGTCTGTCAATTAATTAAAACACTAGTAGATTATTCACTTGATTGCAAATATTTGGCCATTTTGCTGCAGCATTAGATAAGACGGGAGGTTTTAAGTGGTTTTTTACACTTTCAGTCAAGCAGTGGCCCCGTAACGTAAGTATGGAAGTCATTGTGACTTGAGAAGTGAATCATTTGTGCAGCTACAATTGACCGAATGAATATGTACATTTTTAGGTTCAATAATCCTTGTGATAATATATTTAAATTAAACAGCGCCATTATGAATCCCCAGCTCATCACTTAAAGTTTCATTAATTTTCTTCACTGACTACGATTCCATATCTTAGCAGATTTACCCTCATCCGAAATTCTGCAAGTAGCGTGTCTTCGGCTTGCCTGATTCTGGTAACCAGTGCTTGTTAACTATCATCATTACAATCAACTAATTATTTACTGGAAAAAAGTTTCGCGAGCCTCTATTAATTTTCAGTAAAGATGTCAAAAAAATAAATAGCTTTAGTAGATGCTTCAGCATAGTGGTGGCGATTATCGACGGAAAGAGAGATTAAAATAGAGAAAAAAATGTTATATTCTGAAATACTTCAACTGCGTTTCATCCTGGAATGGCTCCCAATAACATTTTAGGTTGCAAAAAGTGCTTCAAGCGAAACAAGAAAATGTTTCTTACATCGTGGCTACATCCTACTTTTATCACCACGCTATTAAGTCCGTTGCTCATGAAACGAGCGTCGCATCGCAAAACTGAGTGGAATGAAAAAGACTTCTATCGAAATTTGATTGTAGCTCTTTTTTATAAATTTAGGTAAAAAATGAACCACGAGTCCTGTTCTGCTCGTATGAGCCTGTACTCAACTTATCTGAGATAGGAATGTCGACTTCCATTTGTGTTGCATCTTTTGATTTTGTCGCAGCTGGTCGTAGTTTCACACTCGGCCTTATTTTTAATGTCTGCCTCAAATGTGTTGCAATTCCTGATATTGACTCTTGTTGCAATTCCTGATAGCAACTTGCACTGCAGTTATTGATGGGGACTTGTGTTGCAGTTTCTGATAATGAACTGAGTTGCCGTTCTACATTACAGCCCGTGACACAGTTCCAGTTAACAGTCACGTCAAATTATTTTTCATCACCCTAGCTTTAAATGCAAATGTTCCCTTCCCAATTGCAAAGGTTTATCGTTATAAACACGAATTATCTGCAGAAATGCCTCAGTTTTTCAGGGTGTTGTAAAATTCTCATAAGTGATGTTGGAGGCAATATCAACTTGCTTCAACGGCTGCTCAAACCGGCAGCCGCTGAACCATCTCTTACATGACAGCGAGAACCATTTCTCTGCCAATGACATTATATTTTGTTTCGTAGAGGATGTACTTGTACTACAACCCTTGATATCTTAAACTCCCCTTGATATAGCTAGCGACACATCACTAGCATTAATGATGTCTGTTACTAGTGTTATTGATGACTGTCTGCCACCAGGTTATTTATTGGACGTTGTGTGAGCAGCCCGTACCTCGTCGTCCTCTGAAGTGACCGCTGCACCGTGTGAGCGACTTCTCAAGCTGTTACGTGGCCAGCGTTCGGAGCTTGAGCCCTTTTTGTCTTCACCAGTCAGGAAATAACCAAATATTCTATTTAAAGCTCAATTCGATAAATTTGTTCATTCCTGTAGTGAGGATGAAGTGTAAAATGATACATGATATTAATTCACGTTGATTTGCATTTACATTTACATTTTTATCTGTACTGAAAAAATTTGGACACTATTGAAAAAAACATGACAAGAATCAAACTTTATTTTTGGCCTTATAACGTGCATTTTAAAAATTGAATCATTTTTTTAAGGAAAATGACAATCTTTCCTTTAAGTAATAAACTAATTATTTAATAAAACAAACTTCTCGTAAGTTTTTTATTACATTACCAATGTTTTATCTTTACTAAACATGATATAGTCCTCCTAACAGCCAGCAACTTCCTTTAGTTCATTGAACGAGCAAATGCTTTATTTTACTACCATCCAATTTGACTGCTTCTCAGTTTAATGCTGCCGTATATTTGTTACTCAGTTGATTACTGCCGTACATCTGCTGTTCAATTTACTACTGCCGTACATCTGCTGTTCAATTTACTACTGCCGTACATCTGCTGTTCAATTTACTACTGCCGTACATCTGCTGTTCAATTAATCACTGCCGTACAATATTATTTTTACAATATTATAATGTTATTATTGATCCAATATTTGACCTTTAAAATCACAGTCCTCGTACTTTTTATGATTCCTCCTCGCGTATTCCGCGTCTTCCTAAACAACTTACGAAGCGTTGTGGAATTATTCCATCGCACGCCGGCCAGAGTGAAGAGCTCATGAGCTCAGTGGCGCGCCGGGTACACAGGCATCACTCGCCGTTGAAATGATGCGTTCGTGAGAGGAGGCGACAGAAGAGAAGGCAGCTAAGGTTTCCTTGGAGAGATCGTGCTTCCATATAACAAAACGATGCTGCAGGCCCGAGCGCCTGCACAACCTGCTCCCTACAAACAAAACTGCGGCGCCAAGCCTTGCAACGGAGACTTTCTATCTCCTTACCTTCTGATGCTGCTTGTATCTCTCCCTGCACAGCTGCCCTGCAGTCACTCAGCCTGCACAGCTGCCCTGCAGTCACTCAGCCTGCACAGCTGCCCTGCAGTCACCCAGCCTGCACAGCTGCACTGCAGTCACTCAGCCTGCATAGCTGCACTGCAGTCACCCAGCCTGCACAGCTGCACTGCTGTCACTCAGCCTGCACAGCTGCACTGCAGTCACGCAGCCTGCACAGCTGCACTGCAGTCACTCAGCCTGCACTGCTGCACTGCAGTCACGCCGCCTGCACAGCTGCACTGCAGTCACGCAGCCTGCACAACTGCACTGCAGTCACCCAGCCTGCACAACTGCACTGCAGTCAGGCAGCCTGCAAAGTCATGCAACTAGCAATGTACTAAAGTCGGGTTTTATCAAGAGACAATGGGCATCCTGTGATTCACTTGAAAATTATGAAAGTTGTGCCCACTCACGTGACATGAATTTGATTAGTCAACACTCACCGCAGAACAAGTAGGGAGGGAAAATTCATCAAACGACAACAGTTTTTCGTTTATCATTACTTGCGAGTCAATTCTTACATTCTCGCATGGCAGATATTTGCTCGTTTCTAATTCATGCCAGGACGAACGCTGAAAGTGATTGTACTTCAGCTTATCTTGGCTTCTTAGCCTTCATCTGGCGTCAGTAGGATTCCTACGCTGCTTTCTAGGGGATATGCTAATGATGAATCTCGTCATTTCTGGCATGGCTGTGATAACGACAGTCCAGTGCACCTCGTCGGTGTCCCGTACTCCACTCAGAGTACTGCTGATAGAGTAGCACAGTTTATGTTACAGGTGAATGCAGTGCTACGCTAATGCAAAATTCGATACCTCTTTATTTTATGTAAGGATGTTGTGTTGCAGCGGCTGACGTTTTATTTCCGCAGCTTCGTGGGGCTCGAACATAACCCAGCACATTCCTTTTCTTCTGTGTTTTACACAAAATGGTGTTAGCAGGTCTGGGATTGTTCATATTAAGTTCCTCTATTTCCCAAATTATAAAGTTATAAACAACACTAACGAAAAAATCAATTCCGGATTTACACTATACGCAATGATGAGAGTACAGAAAACTCCGTTGGACGGGTGCGAAAAACTTGTTCAGCTGTAATTCTATCTTAGAGACGAAATGTTGTTCACGATAGCAGCTGTTCAGCGAGGATTAGTTGAATGACGCGCATGAATGTCCCTGCAGTTAAATTAATAGAGTACGCCAACATAAACTTTACTGACGTTCGATTGGAGGCCCGATAGCAGAAGGCATAGTGACCGCTCACGACACGGATACAGGCACTTAGGCACATTTCTTGGAAGCGATACAGCAGTGATGGCGAGTATTTGAAGAGATGTGATCAGATGTTTGCCTTCACCGGACCTCATATGTACTTTACTATCTCCAGCACGGCTCTGCACACGAGGTCGTGCCACGAAGGTCCTCCATTTGGACAGTCCCATAGCTTCTTTCTTTGAGGGCCATCCTAAAAAAATGCGTCTCTACCACAACTCTTTTATAAGTGTTAGCTTGAATGTGTCCAACTTTTAAATGAATCAAACTGAGCGACCTTATCCATACAATTTCATGCGAAGAATTGTAAAGTGATTGTTAATATTTAATTTTTTGTATGCTTGATGTTGCGTCATGGTTCCATGGCCAATGCAGTAGAAAAGCTAAGCAACTCCATTGAACATTGAACTTATTTCAACGGAGTCAGACCGAGAGGCCCATGAATTCATGTAGAGTTTAACATGTGCAATATCTAATTACCTGCTCGGTTATAACACCCAACTACCAATCATAACTTTCATGTTCATCATTTCGCTTCAAAAAGGTGAGATACGGCGACGCTGAGACAAATTTATTACAAAGAAGAACTAGCCATTCATTGGTGCGATCTGCGGCGTGCTTGGTGACTGTCTTTCATGCCTCCTATCAGAAGAATTTACAGCCCTGCTTTCAGTCCTCGAGTCCTGACTTCAATAATAAGTAGAGTACTAGCCTTGCCAATGGAGCAGCATGACTGCCGTATCATTAATGTTAATCTAAATCAGTTCTCTGGCGCCCTGACGAAGTTCAAAAGGCCTTCATTTTTATAGAGGAAGTTAGTGTGAGATACGGTGGAGCTCTGCTCCCGTCCAACGTACGTCGGCGCCGCGCTGGCGAACGAAGGCTCGTTAAATTCAGTGCGTAACATCATACATGAGAGGACCTGCAACACTTTCAGTTTTGTTCGTCTCGTCAAATTTATCGCTGGCTCATAAACTTGGCTCAAAAGGATTTTTCATTAGTTCAGGCGTTACTTCAGATGATGGATTTAAACGTTTTTTCGACAAGTAAATACAAAGTTCAGCAGCGCTTTTTATTTGATTTTTGCAGTTTTATACAAGTTGAATGACTTGAAGGCTAAAATTCACGTCTCGTTTATCAGCAAATTACTGCCCGCTTCCTTTTTAATTGAGGAGATAAACTGCATGCGAGTGAACTTGAGTTTTATAGGCTAATATCGAGGAGTAGCAGGGCATGAAGTATCATGCAAATTGGTCGAGAATTTCTTGAAGCAACTTTTAGTCCTGGGGAGCCTAATCAACATGCAGTTAACAGACCATAAACATTTGCTTGCAAGCAGCGAATGTTACGAGCAGTGTTTGTTAGCATTTTATCGATTCATTATCTCTAGGTATCGAGAGTTCAAAGTCCATCAACCCCCAGAAACAGTTAATGAATCTAGTACGGGAAGCTTACGTCCTCCACAAGGTTTTTTCAAATCAAATAAATGTACGAGGAGCTCGTGGGATTCGAACTCGGGACTAGAAATTACCGCGCCAGCACACTACCCAGCACGCAGTCGATAGTGTGCTGGCGCGGTAATTTCTAGTCCCGAGTTCGAATCCCACGAGCTCCTCGTACATTTATCTCTAGGTACTAAACCTCAGAGTCCTTTCACCTTCGTTCAAGTTCGCATTCCTGAATCTCTGCATCAATGAGCAAAAGTTTTGGAATTGTGATGATGGAACTCTAATCGCATGCTATTTTGAGATGTTAATTTTCTCGTTTAATTTCCTCATGCTTCACGACACATTTACACACCTGAGAACTCCACTCGGATATTCGATCCCTGAAGTTAGAGCTACTTAGTTTGTCCATCCTACACATTCACGTCTGCCATTGAAGCTCAGCAGTTTTGTCTCACTCGATAACGAGCGCTCGGGTAAACGATTGTGTTATTCCAGTCAAGTTCACACGTGTCATATAAAATGCTGAATTTTCAAGGGCCGTATGGTTTAAGCCCCTTGTCTGTGGAAATACGTTCGCTAATAATGTTGTATGTGCACCTATGTACGTCAGAACTTCTCGCCCCCTCCAGAAAAAAAGGAACAATGTACAAAAAACTGTCCTAGCAAGTCACACGAAGTACAATGAAACTGAAATGGAACTCATCTTTGAATGTTGCGTACAAGCTCCATAGAGCAGCATAAAGAACAGCCGGAGAGCTCGGGTCTCAAGCCCCTGCTTGACTGAATTCTGAGGTTTGATGTGTTCTTTCAGCTTCGCTTGGTTTATGCTCGCTGCTGGCGGACGCTGTGGTCAAGAAATAAGTTACACTCCTTTATGTTCCTAAATAATGAGTCATTGATTTTGATTTTGAGAAGTTGTGTTCATTCTCGCCAGTGTACGCGTGATGATGAAATGTGATTTATACCAATCCGCTTGAAGTTCATCAGTTGCATTTTTTATTTCTATCACTATTGCTTCCTCGGATTGTGTCAATGGGAATTAGCGCTCCATGAGGGGAAAAATGAGGCCCTGCCCTGAAAGTAAAGTGAGCTTCTTTTTTGTTGAAATTGCATCGGAATTTTAATTTTTTTTATTTGCTACTGTACTGTTTTTCAATTATTCTGACTTTCTACTTGAAGTTTTAATTTGTTTCACAAACTATTTTCCCACTTACTGCATCTATGCGCATGGTATTTTGTGCAGAAAACCCCTTGTGCATAAATCCCTCAACTTCACACTAAATGGTGCTTCCAGCCTTCCTCTCGTTGGAACCCTTTTGTTAAAGTTAGAAAGGCTGAAACCCAACCTTCACCAAACCAATAAAAGGCACTGTTATGTGTTGCAGCATGAATGAAGATAAATCAAGTCACACAGACAAGCTTCCTCCTTATTTTCATTCAGTGAAATCTGACCAGTCATTTACCTTTTCCTTTGGGTATTCTGTACTGCTCTACGGAACACGTACTGACATCGCTCTGAAAACAACTTCAAGCGAGTTTTTCCGTTGATTTTAAGGGTTTCTGCGAAGTTGAGAACCAATGATTCGGCATGGTCACTCATAAAATTTAAGAAATACTCACTTTTGCGTGTCTGCGTATCTCTTACTCCTGTCACGTCGCCTGATTTGGAGTTCCGAGACTCCTATCACTCAGTTATTGAGTTCTTGTGTCGCTCGTGAACACTACCCCCAAAACCTCAGCTCAGATCAATATTCAGGCTCCCAACTTCATAGAACATTTTCGTGACTTAGCTCGAGATCCTTGAAACGAACACTCACTAAACTTTGCAGAATATTGGCTTGTAAACCAGTCCCAAGATTTGAATGGATTGCAGACTCTTTGCTCGTGTTGTGAACTCTAGAGTGAGGGTCGGACACGATATCGTGACGGTAGGCAAGCGTAGCGGCGAGGGAAATCGCCTATATTTTCAGTTTTCCTCCAAGCTGATTTTTCTTTTTTCTTTCAAATGAAAAAATTTTTATTTCACAGAAATAACCACGTCATCCTTTGTAAGATTTAACGGTGACATTATTGTTAAATTAGTTATTTAGTTCATCACTCACAGCGTTTGAAACGAGTCCTGGGATCAGTCATTGTGCCCCACTGAAGAAAAATTAGTGCAGAGAAAAAATTAGTACAATTAGTAGGAATTGTTCTAAATTGTTTCGTGATACAATTTAATTCATTGATTTTCATAACAAAATAAAATAGCAGTCGTGATGACTATTTACCTTTGTGAGGATATCCAATTAATGTAAATTTTAGGGGAAGCACAATCTCAGTCTGCACATATTGAAGCTAACTCGATGATTCTGTTCCAAACGTCATTCCTGAATAGCGATTGATCACTTGAACGTTAGCTATTTTGAAGAACACGTGCAAGCAAAACTTTTATCATAACCTCGAAATTATTCCTCAGCTCTGCTTTATCCGCTAATTTACATCGGAGAGGTTAAGCTCTCTCGAAGATTCTCAAAGAAAACCACAGAAATGCAAGCTGAGTTGACAAACTCCTTCTCGCTATGAGAAATTACTACACCTCAGAATATGATGCAGCCTCTATCCTTGTATCAACTCTCAGGCTTCTGTAAGGTGCAGGTCTCAGGGTCTTGAGATGTTCAAAAAAGCATATATCTTTAATGCCTGAAAATGAACAATCTTTTAAATTTGCCCGACAGTGTTGTAGGCTAGCTCTTGAAGGCCGCTTTCTTGTGTCTATGTTGAGTTTGTGACCTCCGAAAGTTGCTAACTTAAAAAGGGCTAATGATTTTAATTTGGCGCCTGGAACTGACTGGCAGCCAGTGCACACTTTCCTCTAGCCTTAGTTTGAGAAGCTCGCTGTCCCATTTTTGCGTGCCGAACAATGCAGGCGTTGGTGAGAGTAGTACGTGGGAATTCATTTATGTCACTACTCGCAAAATTTAGCAAAGCATCATTGGAATTGACTTTCGAAGAAACGGTTTATTGAAAGATCCAAGTCGTGAACCAGTTTTACATATTGCAATTCCTCTGTGTTGTTCTGAAGAGTTGGCAACATCTTGGCTCTTTCTGAGTACGGGGAGACCCATTAGCAGAGCTCTTTTTTTTCTTTGTCTAAGTTTTGGTTCCTCAACACATGATGTAAGTCCTCGTGCTGTATCGGCTTGAAGGTGTCTGCTCGTTAACTAAAACTTTAACGGCTTTCACTCCGGCTATCACCCTTATTTACTTGAGGCCAGTGGTTCAGCACCAATACCTACAATGACAATCGTAATAATAGCAGTATAGCATCACGTATCTTTTTAAATTGAAACTTACAACGTATTTTGCCATTATTGCAACTAATAGCCTCCTCGAAAGTAAACTGTATTCAAAGTTAATTAAAACCAAATTGACTTGATGCCGATTGGAAGCGTCAGAGATAAAGTCAGAAGTTGTCCATCAACGTAGATCTTAAGGATAAGAAACTTTTAATTTCAGTATTCAATGGTTCTAAATAACCATTTACCTCGTTAGTATTTAACCACTGATTATGAAATAGCAAAGTTAGGAGGTCGGTGTGATTGGTTGAATTTGTTTAAAAACATCATCAACTGAAGGCAAGCTTTAATAGCAACTAAACTATTTAAATTTATTATCCTGATGATCAGAAATAAGATGTTGAAAGCTTTCTTTTCATGCAGGAAAATATTTCTACGATGTAATATTTTTTGTGTGCTGGATGTTTGTCTTCTCCAAGTCAAGCAGGATATGACCAACAAATAAGCTTCAGAAGACACAAATGAAATTTTTCGGGCGCTACCTAATGAAATTTAGATGGAATTCATGAAGCAAATGCAGTTCGGCAGAAAAATGTCCACCGTCAACTTTGGCTGCGAGGCGCTACTGGCCGTGCCGCGTTCCCACACTGGCGGCGCTGGGTCAGGGCTTGTGCCCGGCCTGTGATTGTCTACGATATCGGTCTTCTTTATCGAAATAATGGGACTGCTCAAACAGCCTTGGTTGGCTAATCTACCAGATGGCTCCGTGGCGAGAAAAGTCGCAGACGGTTTCAAGAGGCACCCTTCAAAATAGCGGCTGGGCCCGCTAAAAAGGGCACGGAGAAGTCATAACACTGCCTTACTCGGGACAGCAGCTTCGACATGCCTGTCCAACCTGGATAAAATATGGACGCCTGTTGGAACAAACTGAAAGCAAGTGGGCCGAGCGAAGCTGTGCCGAAGAAAGAATCAGCGCTCCCGTTGGAACTCTTGACGAGTTCATCATGAAATGATAAACGAGGAGAACGCGCATGCCACGCATGTTAACTCACAGGCTCGTTTGCGATAGTACAGGTTTTCTCTTTAGATAGCGTATCATTTCATACATCAAAATTACCTCTCTCTCAACTACGAGACTTTTTGTATTGTTGCAATAGAAGTCTAACGTTATTAGTGCTTGGTGATTACCTGCGAAAAAATTTGGGGAGCCGAAGGTCAACAGAAATAAGCTCGTTAGCGCAGTGTTCGAGAAGTTGACTCATATTTTCTTGTCATTTTGCGAGCCCTGAATTTGAGTTTCGTGACCCACAATCAGCACGAGCGACCGCGAATTAACAGCTGCGTGTGAAGGCATTGCTTCTCATGCTCCGGAATAGTTGATACGTTGCTTGCAATACGGCTCATAAATGGGTCGTTCAGAACATTTTACCAATCTTTTAAAATTAATTGTGTTTAATGGACCCAGTTATTGTTCGGTATTCATAAAATTGCGAACAACTTTTGGCTTTAAATGTGAGTTGAATATTGAACACATCGCAGTGAACGTGATAAACGTCCTTTCAACCAAATCAGTTTTTTTCCAGGGGATGTCTCATTATTTAGTTTACGGCTTCATGCGTTGCCCACAGCAAAATAGCGGATGAATTGAAGAACCGTGCGTTCTTGTGCCATTGAATTGTATGTATTAAACGAGATTAATTGCGTCTGAAACATCTTGATACGAGCCACTCATTTATGCTCCTCGGTGAATCACAAATCATTAATGCAAATTGAGTACAAACGATGCGTGATTCATATCATTCCAGGCATTCTGATAAAATTCCTTCCTGGTTTTACACTGTCGTAAACCATTTTTTAGGCTAGACAGTTCTCTGCAGCCTCTAGTTATTTGTTCCCACATTACCAACTATCCGAGCAGCAGCTGTCGTGAGGAAAAACTCTGGCTCAGAATCCGAGCTACGAAGATTTTTTAAGTCAAGTAAAGAATATTGTACTAAACTATTTCCTAGTTCCTCTTCTCTTTGGTAATATTGCCTGAGAATCTTTAGTATATTAAGAGTAAGCGATTGTTTCTCATATTTCTTTCATCTCATCAATGAGTTGGTGTTGTAACTTCCTGACTTCCATAATACTTTATGTCTATGATTATATTAAGCCTTAAGGCAACCATATCCAAAAATCGGAAACTTTTTTTCTATGGGACGTACGTCTATGAAAATTTGCACACTACTAGATCTCCACATTTGTAACAACTTTTATTGAAGAAGTTTTTTTCATTTGGGGCATAGAAAATTAATTATTCCATTATTTTAAAAAAACATGTTTTAAAAAACATATATATATGTTGAGTTATTCTCCGAAGTTTACAAAGCTAGAGCAATGCGGTTTGTTGCATTTGAAAGAGAAGTGTGTTCTATATAAAAGCGTCAAACCAGATTTTTCTATTTCTTTCATTCCGAATTTATATGAATTTTTTGAAAGAGTCAGTGTAAAAGTCATAATTTTAGGGTAAAAAAGTCTACGGAAAACGTTACATGAAGTTTTTGAAAAATCTGGTT